>JAYXIM010012674.1:0-80396 GCA_037575425.1 Anastrepha fraterculus | reverse complement strand
CTGAGCGAATGTGACAGAATCACCTGATAGGATGACGTAAGCTGATAAAGTTTTTACCACTCAAGCTTCAATTTTCAAGTGCACATTCATTGAGGGTGGAGGATCCACTTTATGTTTTTAAAAATGCCTTCCTGCGCTACCGGGGCACTGGCGCAGGTGACCGATATACCCCTTTACTCGTGGGAACAAAAATGAATAACAGTAAACAAAAACAAAAAAATGGCGGAAGCGGCCAAGAAGGCTTCAACGAAGAGGCTAGCAAAATACCTCAAAAACCAGAGGCGGTCACACCTCAACAGGAAGAGGCCACCAAGCCTCAAACTAATAAGGAGGAACGGTCCGCAGTTGAAGGCATGAGAACTGCCGAGACGACTCCAAACACCGATGGCGAAGGGCCGAAAACGGAACAGCCAAAAAGGCTCAGTGGTGCGGGCAAGAGAAGACTTGCACACTTCCTAAAAAAAGGGCTAACCAGAGAAGAAGCTTATGCTAAAGCTCTGGAGCCCATGTGCAAAAACACAGAAAAACCAACGACGGGGCCGAAACGACTAAGGTCGGTTGAGGACACACCACCCGAAGCAACAGCAAAAAAGCGGTCTAAAGATGATGGTCCGTCCACATCGAAAGACGCAGCTCTAAAGAGCAAAAAGTGGCAGCCCACTGCCACATACAAAGACATAACAACAGGAGTCAGGTTGGCAGTACTTGCTAGGGACTACCCCAACACGGTACTGACAACCGAACAAATGGACTCCATCCAACAACTCCTGTTAGACAAAATACTGGCGGGGAAAAACATGGCCACAAAACCAGCTTTCTTGGGCACTACTTACAAGGCAGGATACCTTGTCCTGCATTGTAAGGAGAGCACTTCGGCGGAATGTTTCAAGGCGGCCATTTCTAATGCGTCGCCGTGGGAGGGTGCACCACTGTGGGCCGCAGAGGAATCCAAAATTCCTCACTCGGATCGCAGTGGGGTACTTTCCCAACTCAGTCAAAGTCGAGACAGCCAAGATACTGGACTTTGTGCTGGGACAGAATAAAGGCCTCAATGTTGATTCCTGGCACCTGCTAAAAAGAGCCGAAAGAGGCTCCAACGTAACGCTAGTCATAGCAGTAGACAAAAATCAGCCGCCAGCCTGAAGGAGTACAATGGTAGAGTAAACTACCGTTTCATACAAGTGACCCTCAGGCTGAAATCTGAAAATATAACGACCGAGGAGTTAGTGGACCAAATGGAGGCAGTGGAGTTACAAGAAGAGGATGAAAGTCCTCCCAAAGACTCTGAAAAACAACCGGCGAAATGAGGTGCCTCCAGGCAAATCTTCACCATGCTAAGGCTGCCACCACTGAGCTTAGCAGAAGACTTGCCGGAGGTATCAACATAGGGCTGATCCAAGAGCCCTGGATCTACAGAGGCCGTCCTCAAGGCCTCAATGTCCAAAACACACAGGTAATTTATGACAAAAGCGCTGTCAAACCTAGGGCTGCGATAATCATAGATACCAATATTAAATTCTTGCCATTCACAGAATTCAAGGATGGCGACATATCAACAATACTGGTCGAAGCGGAGTCTGGCGGAAGCAAGAGAGAGGTCGTAATCGCCTCAGCTTATTTCCCCGGAGACGCCGACATAGTACCACCAGAAAAAATCAGAGGCCTAGTGGAGTATTGCCAAACCCACAATCTAACCCTCGTAATTGGATGCGACGCCAACTCCCACAATGTGGCATGGGGAAGCACGAATACAAACAACAGAGGTGAGTCACTCCTTGAATTTTTATTACTTAGTAATACAACAATAGTAAACAGGGGCAATAAACCCACTTTTGTAAACGCAATACGACAAGAGGTACTCGACTTAACTCTAATTACTAACAAATCTTTGAATATGATCAGCAACTGGAGAGTCTCGGATGAGGACTCAATGTCTGACCACAAACACATACTCTTTGACCTAAATGGGGTGGTAAAGTTCTCCACATTTTACAGAAGCCCAAAAACAGCAAACTGGAAAAGATACAATGAATGTCTTTCAGCTAAGCTTAATAACAGCGTAAGCAAAATAACATCAACAGAGGAACTAGAAGAGGCAGTAACAGAAATGACTGACTCAATCATGGCTTCATATCAAGACTGTTGTCCACTAAAAATGAAATCCTCCACGAAGAGGGTCCCCTGGTGGAACAACGAACTTGATAAACTTCGGAAAGCAACGAGAAAACTATTCAACACTGCAAAGAAAACAAACAAATGGGACGAATATAGGAAATCCCTAACTAACTATAACAAAGAACTAAGGAAATCCAAACGTAACTCTTGGAAAAACTTCTGCGAGGATCTAAAAGATACTCCAGCAACAGCTAGAATCCAAAAATCACTTTCCAAAGGGGACTCAAGTCCCATAGGCACACTAAAAGGTCCAAACGGAACTATTACCAACACATTCGTAGGAACACTAGAGCTTCTTCTAAAGACTCACTTCCCAGATTGTAAAAGTCATGACCCATCAATCGACAATAGTCTAGACATGGTAACTCACCATCAACGGAGATCTACGGTCTCATTTGTCAATAAAATCATAAACTTCGAAAGGGTAGAGTGGGCAATTAACTCCTTTAAACCCTTTAAATCACCAGGGCCGGATGGAATATTCCCAGCACTTCTATCCAAAGGCATTGTGGAACTGATCCGAGTCATGGTGAAAATCTTCAGAGCTAGCCTAATATTGGAATACATTCCAAAGATATGGAGGAAAGTGAAGGTAATATTTATTCCTAAGGGAGGTAACAAACCCCCTGATTCTCCAAAATCTTACAGACCAATCAGTCTATCGTCGTTCATGCTAAAGACAATGGAAAAACTACTCGAATACCATCTAAGAGAAGAAGTAATCTTCAAAAAACCCCTTCATAAGTTGCAATTTGCTTACCAAAAAGGGAAATCCACAGTCACAGCACTGCACACACTCGTTGTCAATATAGAAAAGGCCCTAAATCAAAAAGAAATAGCCCTATGTTCCTTTATGGACATAGAGGGAGCCTTCGACAACGCAAATTACAAATCCATGGAAACAGCACTCGAAAAAAGAGGTTCAAACCCAATATTAACTCACTGGATAAGCCAAATGCTTAATCAGAGGATTATTAAAGCCTCGTTAGGCCAAGCTGAACTTAATGTCACAACAGTAAAGGGATGTCCGCAAGGAGGAGTTCTCTCTCCACTGCTATGGTCCCTACTAGTTGATGACTTGGTGCAGCACCTAAATAACAAGGGATTCATAACCATTGGTTATGCAGATGACATATCTGTTATAATAAAAGGCAACCATGAAAGGACACTAACGGACTTAATGCAAAATGCCTTGAATGCAACATGGGAATGGTGTAAAAAGGAGGGGCTGTCGATCAACCCTAACAAAACCACAATAATCCCCTTCACAAGAAAAAGAAAGTTAAAGTTTCCTGCATTGAAACTAAATGAAACAGTGATAGAACTAAAGGAAGAGGTCAAATATCTAGGTTTAACCTTAGATAAAAAACTCACTTGGGAATCACATATAAATAATATAACAAAAAAATCTTGGGGCCTCAGCCCTAGTATGGCCCTCTGGATATACACCCAAATGGTTAGACCAATCATACTGTATGGGGCACTAGTATGGTGGAGCAAATCTATCCAACAAACAGCGATAACCAAACTGGGAAAAGTACAAAGGCTTGCTTGCCTATGCATCACAGGGGCTATGAGAACTACCCCAACAGCTGGCATGGAAGCACTCCTTAATCTCCCACCACTTCATATAGCAATCCAAGAGGAAGCAGCTACGCAAGCACTCATGCTACACATGAAAGTAAATTTCAAATTGGGCAACCTCACCGGTCACCTAAATATCCTAAACAAAATCAAAAACACCATAAGCATGGCTCAAGTTTCAGACCACATTGACCCAACCCTCTGTTTCACAAAAGGATACTCAGTTACCTTTCCACAGAGGATAGAGTGGAAAACAAACCCGAAATGGATGAATGATGATTCACAAAAATGGTACACTGATGATCAAAAACACCTTACGGTGTAGGAGCAGGTGTAGTGGGGCCCAGAATCCACAAATCATACACTCTCCCCAGGGACACCACTATCTTCCAAGCGGAACTATACGCAATAATGGAAGCAGTAAACATCATGCAACGCAGAAACCACAAGAGAGTAAGGATTAAAATACTCTCGGACAGCCAATCAGTCCTAAAAGCTTTAGATAGCTATACATACAACTCAAAAACCCTCTTAGAATGCCACAAGGCACTCAATAATCTGGCATCCAAAAACAATGTTTCATTAATATGGGTACCGGGACATGAGGGATATGACGGCAACGAAAAGGCAGACGTTCAAGCCAAAAAAGGGGCAGATGAAAACTTCATCGAACCTAGTCCTATGTTCGGATTCAACAAAAACAACCTAAAACAAAAAATAAAATACTGGGCCAAAACTCTATTAAATCAGCATTGGAACAATGTAGAGGGTCTTAGACACTCCAAAAAGTTCCTAAGTTTCAACGCTAAAAGAGCCAACATGGCCCTCACGTTAAACAAAAAGAGCATTCGCACTCTCACAGGCGCCCTCACGGGTCACTTCACCTGCAACAAACACTTACATAAATTAGGCATAACTAACACCAGCACCTGCCGATTCTGCTGCGAAGATGAGGAGTCTATGGAACATCTCATTATCGAATGTCCGGGGTTGACGCATAGAAGGAAAAGGTTTTTAAACAAGTTCATGCTTACAGATGAAGACCTTCAATCACTCCCTCAGAAGGAGCTGGTACAATTCATAAGAATACATACTTAACAGTCAATAGACAGCATAGGGTGCACAATAGATCAATATGGTCGCAGTGCTAAAGGGCTACTCCTTAACCCTTTACAACCATTAACCATTAACCATGTTTTTAAATAACTCAATCGACAGTTTCGTGAGCTTTGGTGGCTTTGCTGAGTGTTGTTGTTTTGTAGCAGTTCATTAAGCTCTGCCAGTGGCATGCAGTCACCGATCGTCGTCGTTTAACTTATTCAACGTTAGGCCCAAGAGACATCGTTGGGCTGGGCCCAGGGGGAGAGATGAGTGGGTTTAAGCGAGCAAATGAATAGATGGTTAGTGTCGTGCGAGGTACTTTCAAATGCCAGACATATATTGAGTCTGTCGGGGTCTATTCCGGCTTCGCTGGCCTTCAGTTGCTTTATATCTATTCGTACTTTGATAGGCTGCTTATTGTAGCAGCGGTTCTCAACTGTCATGGAGTTTCGTTATGAACTATAAATTTCCATTTTCTCATTTGTAGTGATGCTATCGTAATTTTTTGGAGGAAATTGTTGATGTGTCCTTGGCTCGGCACTCCATGTACCATAAAAAAAACGAAACGAACGCAAAACGGGGGTTTTTTTTGAGGAGCTTTTTCATGGCAGAATACACTCGGAAGATTATGGCGGCCGAAAAGGATTCTCTCAGTTCCATCCCTACATAACTTTTAACCAGCTCGGGTTTTAGTGAATCCAATCAGCTATTGCAACAAGACTGTGTCCTAAATGATGCAGATTACCACATAAGTAGTACTCCTACAATCTGAAGCGTTTTCGCCCAAGTGTGCTGGTTTCACACAGGAAGTGCAAATGAGATCTCCTGCATTTCTACAACTTTTATAGAAATCGTTATGTGGGTTTTTCCACCTTGCCTACAACTAACAAGTAGTCTAATGCTCCTTGTACTCTCGTGTGCTTTTTTATCGTTTTTGAGAGCCTCAGTAGGTTCAATGTTCTTCGGTCATCGAGTGTTGGCCGAAGGAATGCAATGCTTTGCAGATGTCCAGATAGGTCCACCCACTGCTAGTAATTGCTTTACTTGTTGTTGTTATTGTTGTTGTTGTAGCAGCATAAACATTCCCACACATACGTGGAATGTTGTTGATATGACAGTCCTTGGCCGGATATAAATCCGGGTCGTTCCGGTTACGTGGAACCAACTGTCGTGGGGAAGTAACTGATGTAGTCTTCTTCTGTACTTGTGACAAGAGAAATCCCAATGGCGCTTTGAAAACACTATACTAGTTTGGTTTGAAAGTCTGTAAGCTTTCTCTCAGTAAGAGTTTCTTGCAGAGGACGCTAGATTCTGGCCATTCTATAATCATCTGCGCTGGTCGGCTAATTAATTTCATAGAACTTATCATAAAAATAATGCAACAAAGTAAATTTGCGAGAGATTTTATTTTTCATTTCGTTCTTAGAACAAAAATTATTATAAGTATTTATTGATAACTCGTCACTACAAACGTTGGCCTACAAAGTAAGTATTTTTTTATTCACATGCTTCGCTGCCAAAGATGAAAAGTTTACTATTAAAAAATACTAATGTACATTAATAATCAAACACATATTTTGGGCATAATTTAATTATATGTAATAATAGAATTAAATTTAATGAACAGAAAACTCACATTTTTCAACTTATGCATAACAGAATTCTTGTTTTAATATACTATCTTCACAAAAATACTTTAAAAATATTACAAAACATGAAAATGAGCGAGAGAGAAATTCACTTAAATTTAACAAAAAAAAAAAAAATTATACAAAAATGTTAATTTAAGATCATGAGAGGATTAACTTAAATTAAATGTTTAGTCAAATCACAAAAAATAACTCTAACAAAAATTATGTTTGCCATGATATATTTTTAAGCTGCTTTATCTCTGTATACTTTGTTAATCACTTAAGCTTGCATCGACTCGTAAAATATTTTCTTATACATTCTGATTCGAAATTAGCTCCGTTTCGCTCTCTCTTTTCAAGTTTTCCATTGATTACTTTCCGCATTCTTAGTTTTTTCTATACCAAATCCTCTGTGACCATCCCAGGTTCTCTCCCCTCCGTTTTCACCCCAGTAGTTGTAGATATCACACAAAAGGGCCGGCAAAATAGATTTTTCTTTTGCTCGGCAATGGTTTCGTGCTCAAACCTGACCCCTCGATGAATTTCTCGAAGTTTGCTAAATTCTTCTTAATCTTCTTCGCTTTTGCATGGTGTTGAGTAACTGCTGGCAAAGGCGTTACCAGCGGTGAACTTTCACTAAACATGGGAAAAGTGTCTGCTTCACAGGTGACCGCATTTATGGCGGCCCCTTTTTTAATTTTAGTGCTCTCAGTGCACGGCGTCGAGAGCTTCACCATCGTTGGCAGAATTTTCGTGTTAGCCACTACGCTTATCTCACTTTTCTCCTCAGCGCTCTCGTTGTCATGCTCACTACCACCGGTTAGTACATCAACTTTATCACTGGCAAGTGAGAATTCCTCATCCAAATTGTATTCATCCGCTGCTGTCGCGATGCTCTCCCCATCTTCGCGTATGCCCGCGAGCATAGTACCGTTATTGAGTGCATCATTCAATTTAAGCAAATCGGGTTGCTGTGACGGTGTCTTGCCATACTCGGCATCCAAATTGTACCAATCGAATTCAGCCTGCAATGGCATATTTGAGGGTGTGCTTATCTCCAGTTTCTGATGCAATGTCGTTTTGGTGGAGACAGCTGGTTTTGTGGGCGTTGTGAATGTCAATCGTGCGGTGGGCGTGGTTGGTGAATTCGGTAAACTAATGCGTTTATTGATTTCGGCGAGTATATTCGGCATATGCTTGCGTTTGTATTGCAGTGGACTGGGATTGTGTAGCTGCAACTTGAGTGCACTGGTATCCGGACGATTCGGTGACTTTAGAGGCGTATTCAGGTAGTCTACAGTTGGTTTGCTAAGCGCTTTCGATGTGCCATTATTATTGTTGGTAGAACTTAAGCCAGCCGTCTGTTGCTTTGTCGCTGCGGCGGTGTTGAGTATGGTCGCATTACGGGCATTTTGCAGCTTCATATTGGGTGTCTCTACTTTGGGTGACATTACTAGGTAATCGCTCGGTGGCAAGGAACGCTTCAGCGGTTGCTGCTGCTGCTGTTGTTGTGGGAACTTTGCCTGTTTAGGCGCTATAATCGCCGCAACATTGGGCAATTTTGGTACGTCAGCGAAAATTTCTTCGATTTCATCAGTCTTTTGCGAGACGGCGAAGGTCTCATCAGAATTCACAGTTGATACTTCTATATCCAGTTCAGAGATGGGTACCTCAAGTGCAGAATTTGATTCTAAATCAACTTCTGATTCGGGCGCCTTATGCACATCGGCTACGATCTGCACACTTCTTATGCCAACATTCACCTCTGAAATGGAGCAGTAGTCCGGTTCTACTGCTGCATGGCCATCCTGGTGTAGATGTTCATCTGGCAGCTCATCGAGCTGCTGCAAGCATTTCTTAAACTTTAACAGATTTGCCGGCTTGGGTGGCAAGGCTGGTGGTATTTTTGGTACTTTTCCATCTGCGATCGCAATGGCGTTTGTGACATTAGACGCTGATGGCTTGGTGCTGGATTCCATGTCTACATAAAGGTTTGAAGAATTATGCTCAGAGCCTATCGGTTCGTATTCATTGCTGTAAATACTCTCGTAGTTAAGCGTTTCAAGTCGTTCATGTTCGGCGACTTCCATAAGCATGCCACCGCGCGCAATTGCAGCCGTTGCCCCACCGGCTTCATCTTTTGCTGCCACCGTATGTTGTGTGGCTTGTAGATAAAAACACATGGGATGATATTGCGTTAGGCTTGAGATCATTGAATCGCTTGTATCTTGCGAATCTTGTTCTGTATCGTCGTCAGCACCTTCCTCCTCTTCGTCGGTTTCATCGTTGCGTGGCACATGCACCATGCTGTTCTTGGTTGAGAAATGTACGCGCTTGCGTGTTAATGTACCATTGTGTGATGGTTGCCCATCGCTAGAGCGACTATTGCTGCGTGAACTGCGGCGTCCACTCAGCGAACTACGGCGTGGCAAGTTCGCGGTGGATGTGGCATTGCTATAGCTCACCTGCAGGTTGTGAGATGTTTTGTTAATAGCGGATGACGCCTGGCTTGCGTGCTCCGTCACCGGCTCTTCCATGGACTGCTGCAGCAGTATCTGGCTGACGCATTCAAGCACCGGATTAACAGCGCCGTGGGTGGAGTATGATTTGGTTGTGACCGTTGTTGGCGCGATTTCCTCCTGATCGGAGGCGCTGGCATACCAATCGTCGGTGGATGTCTCGTACACTTGCTTGGGCGAAGCTTCGGAAAAATCGGTAGAGCGTCGCACTACAATTTTAATGCTGCGTCCACCCTCCTCCTCTGGCTCTTCGAAATCGTCATCTTGTGTGGGTGAAAATATGCCATCATCTTCTTCGATCTGTGGCGTAGGCGCTTTCGCACTATTTTTGCTGGAACTGCTCATGCTGCTACTCTTACTGCTACCACTACTTTTGCAGCTCAGTCGCGAGGCTGGCCGCATTGTACCTTCCACTCCACTTTGCTCTGACTCGCGTTCACTCTCACCCTTCACGCCATGCATACGCTCGATGGTGCGTGAGTAGATATTCAGTTTTTCGTAGCTGGCTTGTGAGTCGTCGCGGCTGATTGTGCTTGTGTTCTCCTCCGAGTTGTTGTCCAATGCGGGATCGTCGATGTTCATCGCACGTGAGCGCATATAATCGCGAAAAGTGCCAGAAGTGCGTTTGCTGGTATAGCGTACACTGCGCCGGGCTCCGTAAAACGACGATGAGACTGTATCATCACTCGATGAGCCGTGCTCAGTGGTGTGGTCAACTGGAAGAGAGAAAGTACACTCGTTATACATATCACACAAATCTGAAATTACACAACGTTTAACACTCACCATTTTTTCTCGTACCATCCTTCGGCGTATTCTGTGTCCAGCTCTCATTTATATCAATGTCATAAAATTGCTTCTTACAATTAATGCATTGCAAAGCTTCGAGTACCAAACAGTCTTCCAGCAATTGTTGATCGCTGTACGCCGATAACGGCGCAGTTCCACGCTCCAGCGTTGTTTCCTTCGCTTTTCCGCTTCGCACTTCTCCTCCCTCACATTCTCCCTCAGTTTCGGGCTCACCATCTTCAACCACTCCTTCGTCACGCGCGTTCTCACCTTCTGTCTCGGTGATTTTCGTTAGCCGCTTACGTAAAGCACGATTCTGTTGCACCAAACGACATATTTCTGCGTCCTTCTCCAACAGACGCTGATTCACAGATTTCATATCCTTTTTCAGCTTGGACTCAAAACAAAGTAACGATTTGGCCACGCAGGCGAGCTCTTCGCCACGACGTCGTTTCTCTTTGGCCAGTTCGCGCTGTAGCAGTTTATTTTGCTGTTCATACTGTGAGATCATTGAAACGAGTTTGCGTCGTTGCGCACGTTCTGGAGTTAGTGGAAGTGCGCTATTGGAATGGGCAGCATCGGCTGTAGAGTCCGCCGGAATGGCGATTGGTGAACATTTTCTGCGTTCGCACATTAGTGCGCAATCACCAGAAGAAGAGGCGGACGAAGTGCGCTGCAGGTCAATGGATTTGAGAGATATGGAGGTGGCTTTCGATGAGAGGGTTGACGATGCGGATGAGTTGGTCGACGATGAGTAGTCGGAAGCCTGGAAAAACAGAGACACGAAAAGATGACTTTTAGTTTTTAAACAAATAATTATAAACTGCTTTGGGAAAGGGCTTCCAGCAGCCTTGTAGGGAAGTTATCGATTATCCATTATGTGGGAAAGTAGTAATAAATATTTATGTTCATTAAAATCACTATAATTAAAAGTAAATATCTCTTGTTAAAACTTTATTCATGCTATTGAAAAAATATCAAAAAAAAAAAAATTGTTTGCCACTTCTTCATTAACTTCCGCTTGCCTATATTTTTATTCAATTAGTCTTTATTGATCACAGACCCCATTTTTGATACGTTCCTCGCACCCTGTCACTTCTCATCACAACTCTAGTTTCCGCGGTTAAAGTGAATATGAGCAGATGGTACATAAACATATTAGATATGACATGGAAAGTTTTTACAGCAAAAGTAACCTTGTGCTTTTCTACGCCCACATGCGGTATTATCAGGAAAATCAAATTAATTCGCACTGGAGGTGTAAGTGATTTATTTATGGGGAACTATTCGCTGTCACTCGCTAATGGTTTGAGTGGTTGTTATGAGTATATTGCCCATATGAAATATTTGTTGTTTCATATGTTGCCATTTGTGTTAATACTCGTGGATCTATCACTCATCCGTAGCGTGTAACAAGTTATCAACGTTACTATTACCACATTAATGCGTCCAAATGCTAAAATATTACCCCTTCCATTTAGGCTACTATCAATAAAAAATCGACAACAAGGAGTTACTTGTTATTCCCGCATTCTCTTGTGGAGGGATTTTTGGCATTATGCGCTGTCAAATTTGGCCCACAATGTTTTTCGCAATTATTTTCCACCGAACTGTATGCCACCTCACCTTACGTAGCGTACTTACGCTTTTTTGTTTTGAAGAGGAAACGACTACGAGAAGACGTAGAGGTGCCTTAGGTGGGTGAAATGGTTTAAGTACTACTCTGGCTCTCCCCAAGTAGCACTAAAGCGCCGTTTTGATACCTTATGTAACCTGCAACAGGCAGATATCTACAGCCAGCGAGAGCTGTTATGTAATGGAGAAGATTCGTGGGATTTAGTTTGGCGCACTGCCCAAGGCCGTAGAAAAGTCTTAGTTTGAGCAACTTTTATAAGCCTCTAGCTTATCTTGAGTTTCTGTGGGAATTATGCCGATGAACGCTTAGCTCTTATTTGAATTTTGCCTCTATACGGTAAATGAAATAGTAGAAGCTAGAAACGCGGGTCTATTAAAATACTAAGAACACCCTGCTAGAGTTTAACCTCAGGAAGTACAAGTAGTGAGCTTCCGTGCTGGCATTCTCATTTAATAATTTCATTTGATAATTGATAGGGGCTGGGGAACATTTAGATCTTCTTCTTTTTGATTGACGCGATTTCTGCTTACGCGATTTCGGCCGATTTAATAAAGTGCACCAGTCGTTTCCTTTTCGTGCTAACCGGCGCTAGTTGGACACTCCAAGTGAAACCAAGTCCTTCTCCACCTGATCTTTCCAACGTAGAGGAGGTCTTACTCTTACCCTGCTACCACCAGCTGGTACCGCGTCGCATACTTTTAGAGCCGGAGTGTTTGTACCCATTCGGACGATATGAGCCAGCCAATGAAGTTGCTGGATCTTTATTCAGCATAGTCGCAGCAATCAGTTATTTCAAAATGCGGGTGGAGTTTCTAGGACTTGGAGTACCAAAATAGATGCGGTGATTCTCTAGCAAGATGAGTGTCGGTTCAGTTATATTCAAGCCGTTTAATTTAATAGGGTACAGTAACGCTGAGCTAAGCTTCAATAAATGCTTAAAGTCGGAGGAGAATCTGATATTTATGGCAATCAACTCTATCAGTTAGGAAGTATGGACTTCTTTGAGGTAATTGTGGAGCATTATATGCATTAAAAAGCACTCTATGCAATAAGAGGCATGCACAATTTTTTCTAAGCTGAAGTTGATAAAAAATGGTTTTGATCAACAAAGAGTCAGGCAGATTTCAATCTCTTAGCGATTCTTTTCAAAGAAGTTGCTTGAATAATTGATTTCTCAAAAGCCCTAAAGACCTGTGTTAGTCAGAAAATATAGAAAGAACAAAAAATCATTCGCGGCATTTGGTTCGCTTCAGCCAGTTTGGAATGCTTCATATACTATACCTATTAAAAGTCTTCAAATTTCTTGCTTGCTGTATGGATGTGAAAACTGGAATGCCTCAACAGCTGACACTAACGCATTGCAAGTTGCCCGAGGAAAATCTTGAAAACATTCTGGGGCAATGTTACTTCAAACGCGGACTTATGCGGCAAAACACAACAAGGGAGATAAGGAAAAGAAAATGGTGCTGAATTGGCCATGTGCTGCACAGAGGTAGCGGATACCTAACAAGAACTGTCATTGACTGGAAGCCTTTTGGTAGCAAAGACGCGATATACCAGCAAATACCCGGAGGCGACTTCTAAAACTGGAAAGCCGCTCAATCTACCTGAGCTGGAGAGAAGTGAAAGTTTTGGCGTACAACCGACTGGAGTAATTCTTGTTGAGGCCCTTTGTTCCTCTTGGAACCTTAGGATGCATACATGTATATATATTAAATGAAATTTAGGTTGTGTTTATGTGATTGTGCGTGTATGATTTCAATAAAATATACAGTTCAAAAAATATATTTGCATATAGCTCAAGGACATACTAACAAGTTTTGACAATTTATTCTTCTTATTTAATTTTAATATTTTTTTTATGAAAATATAGTTCATTCTCTTACAAAAACTACATAAATTCAAGTTTCAAACTTTTGAAAAAATTAAAAAAAAAAACAATCAAGAAATGTTCCTCAAAATTAAATCTTTTTAATCAGAATTTTTGGTACGCAAGTTAAAAGCCCATTGAATTTTGATATAATGAGATGTAAGTTCGAAGTGGCTCAAAAACCGCGTAGAAGGAAAGCCGCAACACCAACAGCCTCATATAATATTTACTTATGTTTTCTTGTACTCAGGATAGATCTAAGAAAAATTTATTAAGAGGTTACATACCTTGTGTTGGACTAAAAAATCGAAAATTTTTTTCTATTCGTAAAAGTATATCATCTTAAAAATATAAATTTAAAAAATCATAAAGATCGGAGTACTAGAACAAAAGTTACAGACCGTGGAAGCGCGCGACCTTTCCTGGAACGAGGCTTAGATGAAGTGCACGCAAAACTTAAGACGCGATTATCTCGAAGTTTTGTTTTTGAAAATTATTTAATAAAAACTATTTGACCGATTTGCATACATTTTTTTATAATTATTCGAAGTTACAACCTCGTGAATCTGAACGGTTAACTTTTTACAAATATTTGCATAGTTCGCAGGAACTAATTTTTTTTTTAATTTTTCAACCCCTCAAAAATCGTTTTCATAACGAGAAAAATTTCGTTTGGGTAAATAAACCGTTCAGATTCACTAAAAAACATTTTTCTAAAATAATCATTTAATTTTTTTGATTTCAGTTGAGCTGCTCATGCGCTACCGTGATCCCAGCAAGCCTCTTCTAAAAAACAGTGTTTCGGGGGAGGGGCGATATCAACAATAAATAATAACATTTTTTAAAATAAAAACACCAAAATGTATTCTTCGAGAGTTACCCTTCAGTATAATAAAGGGGTTTTCAATAAGGGCGGGTATGCATGCAGAATGTCAATCGTGGCGTTTGCTGTGTATCACGTAGCGCCGTCCTGCTGGAACCACATGTCGTCTAGGTCCATATGGTTTCCGTCTACCGAAAAATGGGCGCAATGCGCGCAACGTTTGCGTTAATGAACACTCATTTTGATAATAAAGTTTTATCATGTGCTGTTCAATCGTGTAACTTGCCATGATGATTTGGCATAAACAACTGAATAATAAACAAAAGATTTGACAGATGTCACCAAAACAAAATGGCTGCCACAGGGCGCCAAAATCGACCCGCGCCAATTGAAAAGCCCTTTATATGCCTCATTTGAATAAAAGTTCTAAAACATATTTAAAAAAAATTATGACAATCGTCCATTTTTTCGGGCTCACAAGGGCTCATAGAGTAACATTTTTCTTGGTAAAATTATAATATATTGCCGATATAGATATGCGACTCTCCAAGTTGGACGAGTGGGCAAAGAGGATCGGTATGTTGCTAAAATAAGAGTAGATAAAATATAATACCTCCGGTACTTTCTGCTCTTCAAGTCAGCACACGCACACAATCACTTCTAAGCTACTGCTTACACCGACAGTTTCGAAGCATAGTAGTTGGAAGTTTCGCGTACCTAGGAAACTGTGTTATCACCGAAAGTTACTTTAGCTTAGAAGTGCTCAGCTAATTTCGATGACACCTTTTATCGATATGGCATGGCGAAGAAGATGATATGAAGATTAGGAAGATCTTATTTGGTTCGATTTATTATTTTCTATTAAATTACCATTATGTGGCTTATAACCCTTTAATGTCAATTGGCAATTTTTTCCTTTTAAACTCAAAATAGAATTTTTGAAAGTATTATAAAAGTAGTTCTCGTCCCAGTTCTATATTTAAACCAAAATTTTTACTGCTTCAAAAATAATATAATACTTTTATATACATACATACATATGTATATGGCGAAAATGGCGTCAACGGGATAATATACGAAGAATAGCGACTTGGGAAACATTGAAACTCTTTAACCGAAAAAAAATTATGAAAATTATTTATAAATATCAGATAATTAAATTTATTTGAGTTTTGAATTTGCAGTAACTCATTCTAATCTTATCGAAGCGAGCTGAAGTTTTTATTCAATTCACAGATGTGCATAGCGTTTAAAGTATTACTTGTGCGAGTATACATCCAAGGGAATTATCAGCTAAATTTGCGTTACTAAGGTACTTACGTGCGATTATTATTAAGAAATATATGTACACAAGTGTCTATTTATAGAAGACAAACGTATGCAATTCTGACTTCGTCTCTGGGACTTCAATGCAAGCCTACGAGTGTATAGAAAAACCCCTGGTAGCCGGTAAGGTCATGAAAACTGTGAACGGCTAACGATGAAAGCACCAAAAAGCCCTCATATGATGATCTCTCCAAACATTGACGACCAGCTTTAGCTCTACCGATAGATGATTGTGGAAGCAGGTGTCAAGATCAACCGACATTTGAGAGCTTTCATGGCGTTGTCGGAAATTGGAATTTAAAGACAAAAATGTAAGTGGATAGGTTACACTTTGCAAAAGAAAGGCAGCTGGAATGCAAACAAGATTAAGAAATTTCATTCGCGATCCTGCAGCGAAAGAAATTTTACAAGCCCAAATAAGGCGTAAAATAAGTCGAAATTTCGTAAGTCTGCTCAGCTCGGTTTCTATTTATTTGAAATTCTGAATTTATGTAAAGTGTGTTTTTAGGTTTTTTTATTTCCTTCTCTGAATTTATTACAAAATGTGGAAATTGGAAGCAAAAACGAATTGCTCTTTGACTTTTGCGCTTATATCGGGTGTTTTTTTAAGAGCGTGAGAACTTAAAATGATAATACTAAACAGAAATATTGTTGGAAGAATTTTTGTTTCTATTATAATCTGATAGATAATTTCATTGCATTAATTTTTTGAGTCGATGAGTCCAACCTTCACCTACTTCTTCCAATAAATCTGAATAATAAATCTAAATGTGCCCAAATGTAATGCAAACTACGATCATTTTGCTTCAACGAGCTATATTTTATAGGCCCATAAGCCAAGATCCTTCGTATAATTATCGCTGTAGTCAAAGGACAAAGGCCACCAAATTGAAAACGTTGGCGAAACGATATTTCAGCGTATTCTTTAACATTTCGCTCTAAGAACTTCGCGAATAGATTTATTTAACAGATTTTCAAAGTAAATTTCCACAATTTCGAGGTGTTTTTCTGGCGTTAAACGAATTGTGATGGCTTGCCAAGCCTTACTGAAGAGAAATGTCAACACAGTTTCAGAAACCATCATTATCGGTATTGATAGTACTCATGCAGTTGAAAAAACACCCGGTATATTATAAAGCAAAATTGTTGCATATAGTATGACGCAGCATCTAGTACAAATTCATCAAAAGAAAATTCATTATTTGTTTACTGTTGTTGGCCACATCTCTTCAAAACTCAGGAAAGTCGAGTAATCATCTACAGCTGCAACTGGTATAGAGAGATTGACAAAAAAAAAGCTTTTTTTTGGTGCTACCCACTAAATTTGTTCTATGGCCAAAAAACCTAGTTACCTATTGTTTTTGCTTTTTTACCTGTGCTGCCAATGCTTTGAAAATGACCACTGTTTCCATAGAAAATCTGGTGCCACTAAGGACCAATAGGTTTATGTGATGGTTTTTAGCCAGTGAGTCCAACCTAACCTTCCATAGGAAAAATGCAAAATCAGGTATTCTCGGAAAAAGTGCTATGACTCCCTCAATTTTGCTCTGATTGGCTTGAAGTTTTGACACGTAATTTCAGAAGCATCAACCTTTGTAAATATGCAAAAATCATGAAAATCGGTTGTCAAACACAAAACTGTCAAATCTCTTCGGAAAAAGTGCTGTAACTCCCTCAATTTTGCTCTGATGGGTCTGAAACTTGGATATATAACTTTTCAGTAAAAGTGCTATAACGCGCTCAGAAAGAATGCACATAAAATACTTACAGCTTGATATTATTTAATCTCCTCTATTAATTTCTCTTGAAAAATGTAAAAAAATGCCAAAAATAATAGAAAAAAAGGAGGTAAATGTTTCTGTTTTTTGATTTAAAATTTTTTTTTTAAGTTTTGGGAGTTTTCAGGGTCACTATAAAAAATAGTTAAAATGGGGTTTTTCTTTTTTAGTAAGGCGTAGTTAATCACTTTTTGCAGGTTTGAGAAGGGAAATTAAAGGAGCGGATTCAATATTTTTTTATAATTTTTTTTTCGGGCCATCTTAATACAAACGCCAAAAATGCGTGAAAATGGCCCGTGAGATTTTTGTTTTCAATCGGTTGGTATCAAATGTCATACTGCAGTTCAAGTCATTAATTAATACTGTCATTACTGTACACTGGTGGATCACGAACATGTGATTTTAAGTCCTTGGACTATTTATTGTGACTACTGTTTTGAAGCCACTGATCTCCGCGTACAAGCCATCCCTATGACCATGTGTTTTAGAAGGCTGACCGTTTTGTATATTCTATTTCCGTTTTGTATACACTACTCGTATATAACAAATAATTGAAGTTGTATAATATCATAAAACCACTTTCCTCAAGTGAATATAAGTCTGCTCGGTAATGTCACTTAAGTTAGTACAACTACAATCTCACCAAACAAAGTGAACTGATTTGTTATTAAACAGCAGACTGTCGGATCACTTTCAAATGCGCACCATACAAAATCAATTTACTCACACTTAAAGGCCAGAGCAATTTCATATTCGCTAAAATGTACCGATCTTAATTAACACTTGATATAGAAATAATTCGCGGCATATTACAATGAGATCCAGCGTTATTGCACAATAGTCGTCGTCGACTGCAAGTAAAACACTGAAGGCGAGTGAAGGTCTGCAAAAGATCTAACACTGTTGGCATTCTGGGCATACAGAGGCAACAGACAGTAAATGCTGCGACAAAATCTGATAAGCCATGCGCGCAATGAAGTTTGTACAGGTATGTAAAAAAGTACCTAACGTGTGTGTGTGTGTAGATACGTGCATTCAAACTGAATCGTTATCAACGTTGATTGCTTTGATAAGCAGACATGGCACAAACGTTTTAACCGACTTTGCAAAACCGATATACACACATACATAACGATTTTTTGCGGGCCACAAAGTTTTTATGTGACGTCACGCGGTTTATACTAGTTAACAATAAACAAAAACTCATTTACTGGTCAAACTCATTTTACTGTCAACAGTGACGTGCCAAATTTGTGCCGTAGTGAGCGAAGTGAATTAAAGTGCAAACACTTTAAAAAGTTTAAGCAAACAAAATTTGAGCTCTGTTCTTTGTATTAATTGAAAAAAAATTTCGTAAAAAATCAAGACTTAAATGCGACGAAAATGTAATCAGTTTAGTGGCGAATGTGTGAAAAATACCACACGCATACAGCCGAGCGCTTGTGTATATTTTTGGCATTAACGTTGCGCTAATGAAGTGATTATCACTTAAATGTGAAAAATTGTAAATATTTTTATTTACCAATTTTGCGCAAAGCCACCGAAATTTGCCAAATTAAGTTGTATGATTTATTTTGGCGAATTTGGTAAATGCAGGTGAATTTTTTGATATTCTTTTAGAGTGTTTTTGTATTCATACATAAATTTATATAAATTACATGTTTAATTTTAAAAATTACATTTATACTTAAAAATTTATCATTTTCAAAGCAAGTTGCTTAGTAATCTTTAAGGGGACATATTATTTTATTTTTTTTTCTCATGTTTTTTTATTCATATAGAAATTATGACATTAATAAATAAAAAATTTTTGGTTCGCTGACGCCGATGCGACAATGCCCGCCGATTGAAAAGCCCCGCTGCGACCTTCCTGGAAGAATTGAGTGTACATCCGCCATTTTAAATGATTAAAATAAAAAACAAATTTCTTATATTATTTTAATGTATAAATAAACTGTATGCCAATTATGAAAAAAAACATATTGACTTCTTCATTTTAAAAAATTTGAATGAAAATCAGGGAAAATATGGCCGTTTACAGGTATCTGTCCCCTTAAAATCGCTATAAAAATTTCGTTTAATATTTTTCAACTGTCCCCTTAAGTTAGACAGCAAATCTGAAGTTGAAAACGTATTAATCTTTCATCTTTCACCTTTTATCCCTTATCCCTTATCTTTTATCTGTTACATTTAATATTTCATCTTTGGTCTTTTAGTTTTTATCTTTCATCTTCTACTTATTAGCGTTATGGTTTATCTTTTGTAATTTATAATTTTTTCTTTCATTCCTAACTATTTTCTTTAACCCTTCATGTCTTATGTTTAATTTTTTATCCTTCATCCTTCATCCTTTATCTCTCATCTTTTATCTTTTATAATTTATCTTTCAAACTTTATATTTTATATTTCATCTGTTATCTCTCACCATTCAGCTTTTATCTTTCATCCGTTACCTCTTATATTTTATATTTTATATTTTATATTTTATATTTTATATTTTATATTTTATATTTTATATTTTATATTTTATATTTTATATTTTATATTTTATATTTTATATTTTATATTTTATATTTTATATTTTATATTTTATATTTTATATTTTATATTTTATATTTTATATTTTATATTTTATATTTTATATTTTATATTTTATATTTTATATTTTATATTTTATATTTTATATTTTATATTTTATATTTTATATTTTATATTTTATATTTTATATTTTATATTTTATATTTTATATTTTATATTTTATATTTTATATTTTATATTTTATATTTTATATTTTATATTTTATATTTTATATTTTATATTTTATATTTTATATTTTATATTTTATATTTTATATTTTATATTTTATATTTTATATTTTATATTTTATATTTTATATTTTATATTTTATATTTTATATTTTACATTTTATATTCTATATTTTATATTTGATATTTTATATTTTATATTTTATATTTTATATTCTCTATTTTACATTTTATATTCTATATTTTACATTTTATCTTTCACTTTATATCTTTCATTTTGTGTCTTTCATATTTGCAGTTTTACTTCTTAACATTTATATTTTATTATTCACCTTTAATTTTCTTCAGTTTCCTTAACATATTTTAACTTTTATCCTTCATCTGTTTTATTTTAGCTCTTTATTTTTATTTTTATATTTAATATTTTATCTTTCATTTTCCTTTTATTACTTTTAAATATTTTACCTTTTACTTTTAATTTTTTTACTTTTATATTTTATATTTTATTTCTTATCTTTTAATTTTTATCTTTAAATTTTTGATATATTAATTCTTCATATCTTATTTTCCATCCTTTATATTTTAACTCTTACGTTTTACGTTTTAACTTTTATATTTCATCATTCATCTTTAATTTTCTTCTGTTATCTTTAAATATTTTATCTCTTATCTTTTATTTTGCATCTCTAACTTCTTGCCTTTTATCTTTTACCTTTTAAAAATTTATCTTTTACATTCTATCAATTATATTTCATCTTTGATATTTCATATTTCTATAACGGTTTCTGCTCGTATATTATGTCCATACTTTGGCAAATAGAATACTACAAATAAAAAGTTTAAAGAAAAATATTGAAGTAATCTTTACTTACAACTTCATTTGTCGCCGCCGTCGTCGCCGCAGACGCAGCTGCATTGTCCGTCGCATTTTTGGAGCCACGACCGCCAAAAGACAGTCTCTTGTATAAACTGTTCACCGGCGTTGTCACGTGACTGCCGCTACCTACATTCACATCGCTATTGAATTCTCCCGAACTTGCGCCACTCGACGGTGTTAGTAGCAAATCTTGTTCGCATTCCGACAGTTTTTGATAGTTTTGCAGCGTTGCGGGTGACTGTTCGTCTGGGGTGTTGGCGAGCAAGTTCTTCGAGTACTTGATCGTCATATCCGCTTCCGTGTTGCGTGTCGCCGCAAGCGTTACAGATGTGTTTGTTGGTGTGGTTGTTACTGCTTGCTTGCGCTGTGAACTTACATTCACCGGCTCATAGAACTCACCATCACAATTGCTACGATAGCTGCCCTGTAGGCAATTGAAACTTGTCAGCAGACCTTCGGAACTGTTGCTGTCGCCGCTGCCACCACCGCCACAACCACCAGGCGTTGAACGTTCGTGTATGGATGCGCTGCTGGTGAAAAAGGTACTGTTCGAGCCGCTTGTGTTTGTGGAATTTTGAAAGTTTTTATAATTTTTAATAGTTTCGTAGCCGCTGAGTAATTCGTTTTTAATGAATTTTTCAATGAAATTCGTTGGCGATTTAATGCCTTGCATGGAACTAAGTGAAGCGAAGAATTTGCTGCCACTCTCCGTGTGACCTGAGGTGGAACGGCGTTGCTTTTGACTGGTGATATTTGTGCAGTCGTTATTAGTGTTGCTTATGTGTGCTGATGCACTTTTGTTGTTTACGTTGACGTCGCTGTTGTTGCTATACTCGTGTACTTGCTGTAGTCCATAGATTTGCGAGGAACCCAATAAGCTAAACATACCGATTGGCGCTGTGGGCGGGCACGGGTGAGATTTGAAGTAGCGTCTAAATTTTGGCCTTCTGCGGAGTTTTATCGTTGTAAATGTGCGTTATATATCTTTCTATCGAAGATATTGCTCTGAAAGTGGCCGAGTGGAATTTCGTGAGCATTGGAAAATATGCGTCTCACATGTTGTAGGGGCAGCACTGGATACTTTGTAGGAAATTAAAATGCCTAAAAAAGAAGTAAATAGATTTGATAAGCATAAATGCTAAAGATATCATTTATTAAATTTAAATATAACTGAACGAGAAATTGCTTGCGAGCGAGAACAAAACAATATTTTTGTAATTAAAATTTAGCTTTACCCTTTTCTCTATTGGCTATGCATGGATTTAATAACTGACTGCTTTTACCAAAAAATGCTTCTTTTGGAATCCGCCCTTTCTTCCAAGTATACCAGTAAAGGAATACTATGCAAAATTTGTAAACGATTGGCCCAGTAAGTTTCGAGAGTGGCGTACATGGCCTTAAAAAAAAAAGTTTTGTAAAATGTTGAGCAAATATAGAAACCCAGCCTGGAGTAACGGATGCTCAAATACTTCTTCAATTTTGCTATGATCGACTTGAAATTTTGACACAATATTTAAAATATTTAAATTGTTAAGGAAAACGGTTTTGTACACAAAAAAATCATCCAGTAAAAAAAGAAATCGATCGAGTTAAAAAGGAATCAGTAACTTCAGCACTTAATATTTAAATGGTTTCACCACTCCCCGTAAGGTGTTTAACTACAAATGAAGATATTTGGGCCCCTTGACGCACTCAGCCATACACCGTTACTTTCCAAACCCCGACCACTATTAGCAGTAGGAGAACTTTGATGTTCCTCCGTCGAATTTAGTTAAAAACTATTCCAACACATATCGTAATATTTAAGGAAAAGTAATTAAAAATATGACAGCATTCTATACGGAATCAAAGTACCTGAAATGGATAGATTTTATTGTAGTAAACAGAGAATGACCGAAAATCGATTTTTAAGGCCGAATCGAATTGGATTTCATTCAAATTCGATCAAAGCAGAACAGAGATTGATCCGAACAATTTCAAGATACCAAGCAATAAACAGGCAACGAGTTTTTAAAAAGACAGTATTTTTATTAATGAAAAAATGATGAGTTTCAGGAATAAAGCTGATAACCATACTTGATATAAAAGAACACAGATATTTTGAAGCAACTTTTTTCAACAGAAAATGCGAGTTTCGATATAGTTTTCCAAAAATTTTACAAAAACATGAAGTTTATAAAATTTTTGAGAAAAAAAAATTGATACTAAATTTTTGGTTTTTGTTTGCCGAAGCCGAACCAAAGTGAACTGAGCTTATGTGGCCGAATATGGCCGAGGCCGCAGACAAAGGTCGGTTTTTCTCTCGTTTTACCTATTCGTGTGACATAATTCCATACATATCTACGTAGTACGAGTATACCCAAAATTATTAAAACACTAAGACCATATATTTTCAAGGGAAGCTCACAGATTCTTTCTCTATTGAAACAGGTGTAAAACAAGGTGATGCCATTTTTTGTAATTTGATGCAGCACTTCGTCGTAATAGAAGTCAACAAAGGTGGTACCTTAATTAAAACAACCCAAATATGTGCCTACACAGATGACATCGCGATTCTCTCGAAAAGAAACTTTTTTAAAAATTAACAAAATTGCGAACGGTATTGGTCTGTTGGTAAACGAGAGCATAACCAAATATTTGTTGAAGTGTAGGCCACACAGGTGCACAATTTTCATGTGGTAGCTGATACTTTTGCAGCAGTACAGCATTTTAAGTGCTTGGGAGTTATGTTCGCAAGTAGCGGTGATTCAACTTTGCAGTCAGGGATCCCATAAACGCCGTCAGCAAAACGTATTATGCCCACCTTAACTTGTTCAACTCCCGGATCTTGTCTAAAACTACAAAGCTAACTATGTACAAGACCCTTATCCGATCAATCTTAACGTATGGATATAAGGATAAAGTTGCTGACTGCACGCGATGATATCCGGTGCAACTCCGAACTAAACGATCTCACTCCGAACGAGACAGCTGTGCGTTTTGGTTAAAGTGCAGCCATGACAAAAGCCATAGCTGGAAAGCTAACTGGCGTAAAGGCCTCAGGCACATCGAGACGCCGGTGGATAAACGTTCTCAAGGATTTGGGAATACGTAACTACGAAGCAAAAGCTCAAATCGGCCGCTTTTGAAGAGCATTCTGAAGGAAGCTTTGACGCCGCCGTATTGTAATGCTGTGAAAGAAAGAAGAGGCATATCTATAAAAATTGCGCTTGCTTATCACAGTTAGATGCGAGCGAAATA
Organism: Anastrepha fraterculus; assembly: GCA_037575425.1. NCBI lineage: Eukaryota > Metazoa > Arthropoda > Insecta > Diptera > Tephritidae > Anastrepha > Anastrepha fraterculus. The sequence continues at coordinate 56,282 of JAYXIM010012674.1, read as the reverse complement.
TGCATACATTAAATTTTTGTTTTTATTTTTTATTTCAAGTTTTAAATTTTCATATAAAAACCGCAGCAACAGCAACTACATAGTTTGCTTTAGCATTCAAGTATGGATTTCCTCTGCATTGATAGCATTGATTGACATGTGCAGCACAGAGTTATGTACATATGTATGTATGTATGCGCATACTTATGCTTGTATTTATGCAAAATATACCACAAAAATGCAATTGCTATTGCAACTGATATGCAATGCTTTGTTGTGTGTATTTGCATTTGTTTTTTCAAACGGCACATACATACAAACATACAATTAGTACAACGTTATGCAATTTTCAATAAAAACGCAGTGCCAATAAAGACATTTAATCGCCCGACACATACTTACAATTTTGTATTAAGTAACTGTGGTTAGTGTGTAACTGTCGCAAATGCACAGACGCTCTACAATAACGACGCACATACATACATAAATACATTCAAATGTGTAGCAAACTAGCAAATACTATTCAAAGCGAAGATTTGAAAACGTGCATCAATGTGCATGAATACGTAGCTATGTGCATATATGTTCACACACCAGCGCAAATACACACACTTCCATACACACTTAGCATGTGCCTCTTTGATTGTCATACTATTCAAAACATAAATGAAATATAGAAAAAATTTCATAGTTTATGCTGTGCTCTCGCCAGCGGTTGCGGGCACTAAAGTCGCCTGGAGCGCCATGTAAGCTAGCACAGTACTACAGAAATCTGACAAAAAAAAAAACCAAAAAAAGTGAGTCAAATATCGAATCAATAGGAACCGTAAACAAAAACAAGCGCATGGCGCACGTTCCACTTCGCTCGCACGGGAGTATACAAAAATATTTGTGGATACATACATACATACACACGCAAGTTTATAACTGTATGCATAAAATCTCTACAGCTACCTTATCATTGAAAAGTACGCAAATGCAAAGTAAAAGTGGTCAGCTTAGCTTATGAATTTGTTATTGAATATATTTCCTATTAACACTCCACTAGGTGTCAGAAAAAGTGGAACAAGCATTTGGCTTATAGAAATTTGAGATAGTGTCAGCTGGCTATACGAATTTTACCTTGATTTTAGTAATATATGTATGTAAATTATGTTTATGTATGTAATTATATGCAAATTATCGTTAACGAAATGCGTAAACAGTTGATGTTGAGAGTAGGCGTCGAAAGGTTCTTGAATTCTAAGATTTAATAAACTGAAGCCTGAGTGAAAGTCAGCATGCGTGAATTTAGTTACCTGATAGTTTCCTATTTAATTTCTACAATGTAATGTGCCAAAAACCTTTTTTAATTTAATTTAACTAATTTAACTACATTTAACACCTTGAAATTACTATTTGCTGATATGCTGAAGTTTCCGGTTCTAATTTCTCTGGAATCGATATCAAAAAATTATAGTAAAGTTTAGACAGAACAATTAGACAGAAAACCACTGTAAGCAAATGTGAGCTCATATGTTTTTCAAAAAGTTGGTATAAAACCATTTCTAAAGTACTCCATTTGTGAAAAAAAGTTTAAACGTCAGATTACAGACATTAAAAGTTGGCTGGCCGTATGGAGTTGCCTGCTTCCCATCAATTGCGTCACCAGGTGGCATATAGGGGAACCCTCGGCAAATATGCCGAGTAGGTGGGAAATAAAATACTACTCGCGGACCAAAACAACCCAAACCGGCCCAAACCGGGCTTGAAGGTATAAGTAGCTTTCATCTATCACCAAGCTATGATAGCGGGCTAGTAAGCTACATATTGGATGCTAAATTGCTAATGAATCGTCAAATGATGTCCTAAGCTCCACTGGAAGTTAAAGGAAAACATGTATACATATATAAATATATACAAGTACTTAGGTTACTTTAGACAAGTACCTAGTCCTGCCATAAGTTCTGTTACAAGTTAAGTCCGTTATAGATATGCAATTATTTTATTTTTTTAATGAAGTTAGTTTTATTTAATCATGTAAATATTAAAAAAATTTTCATTACAAAAAAATGATTTTATCAAATTTTTTCCTTAAGAGTATACAAGTTTTTTTGTTGAAAAATTGTCTTGATTTGTTAATAAGTATAAAAAACCTTTTTTCCCCAAAAATTTTCAACAAAACAACAAATTAAAAAAACAAATCTTTTGTTTCTTAAAAAATATATAAAAATTTTGTTTAAAAATTTTTTATATAAAAATTTTGTTTAAAAATTTTAACCTAAAAAATTTAAATAAAGCAATACAGTTTGGGAAAAAATTTTGTTTTTAAATAGATTTTTTATATAGCCTTAATTTTCTTAAAAAAAAAAATTTTAATTTTTTTTCGTAAGTTGATGAACTGATAAAAAGTTCAAAAATAAATTTTTTTCCAAACAATTTTCAAGAAAACAATAAAATTTTTTTCACAACAAAAAGGTTTTCCTTAAAAAGTTTACAATGTCTTAAGAAAAATTAAGTGTTAAAAATAACCGAATATATTATATATATTTCGCTTTAAAAAACTCTACACCAAAATTTTCAACATTGAATAGGTTTCAAAATTATTAATTTTTTTCTACATATTTTTAATTTACCCCCTATAATACACTAGCCTACAAATAACCCAATTTTCAGAAAAAATTGCAAAATGTCCAATTGTTTTCTCCATTGTCCATTGTTATCGATTCCAATTTATTCATGGGAGAGTTGCATTAAAGGGAAAATAACCATAAGAGAGAAAGAGAGGCACGACAAAAGTATGTTGCTGTATGACAATCCCAACCAAGACGTAAAGTCGATCAAAACCTGCTAAAATTGGAAGTTCATTAACAGTTTTGATGAAGTCCTGGTATAGGAAGCCCTGGTATTATTACTAACTACTCGTACCTACTTATATTCTGTTATAAACAAAGTAATTTAAATCAGCTGTATGTGCGATGGGAGTATTTGAAATTTCTCAAACTTAATAGAAGCTCTTAACTGCAGTTCAATTCTTAGTTGAAATTTGTATAACAGCGAAAATAGTTAACTAACTCTTAACCACAAATACTTCGCTTCATCTTTTGGGCCATTAAAGCAAACTTTCTCAGTACTATAATAACACATATAAACACAAAAAAACTGCTAAGAGCAAATTCTTTGAGTGGGCGTTCAACTCACCCAGTCATAAATGAGTTTTTGAATACTACTCGCCCTTCTTCTGCCACCGCTGCAATAACTTTCGTCTGTGAATAAGCAAATCTTGTACTTCCCATACAAATTTCCCTAGAAACTTACCAGTCTCATGTGCTGACCTGCTGACCAAGTTTTGAACACACTTTTGCCAGATAATTTAGTCTACGCCACTAAATATATTATTTTTTTTACTATTAAGTCATAAATACCAGACTATGTATGTTTGTATGTAAGTATACTTATATTAAGTTTTTGTCAGCCAACCAAAAACAAAAGAAACAGAGCCAGCCAAGTATGACGCGTTGAACTTTCATTAGCTTGACTTCATGTCGTACTGAGTAGTACGAAAACTTTGTTGGGTTGCGTGCATTCGAAAGCTTCTAAGCTTCTAAGTTTCTAACAAGGTTTCCTAATAAGCGTAGGAAATTTCGATTTCAGCTACTGTTTGACCCACAAACATAATAAAATTTTTAAGCGCAATCGGAAATACGTAAACATAACTACATACACACATACATGCATACATACACACTTATAAATCCATAAAATACGTGCACAATTATAATTCTTGATTTGCATGAGTGAACTGCACTATGTTTTGAAATTAACTGTAGAATTATTATAACGAAATTAAGAACAGGAAATGTTGATTCGTTTTGTTTTCCGTTTGTATTTGTATTTCGTTCTTCGCCAAGACAATTTCGCTTTTATTTGTCTTATATCTGGCAATGGGAGTTCGTTAGGTGTCTTTGTTGTTGCAGTTTCCGCTTTGTTATTTGAAAATCGGTTTAAAAGCAATTTGAATTATTGCAGTGAAAGTTACTCATTTAATTTGACATGAACTATGATAATTTCAATTGATGTATGGAAAAACACTACTGACAGAAAATGATACTAGAATCAGTACTACGTAATATGCACTATTCAACTGACACCGAAGACATTAAACAAGAGCTAGCTGAATTAGGTCACGAAATAACAAACATTCACAACATACAAATAACCAACTCAGAACGCAAAAAACAACCACTTTCACTATTTTCACTTGAATTAAAAACAAAGGATAATAACAAAGAAATATATAATATAACTAATCTCCTACATTGCAAAATTAGTTTTGAACCACCCCGCCAAAAAAGAATAGTACCACAGTGTACAAACTGCCAAAGATACGGACATACGAAAAATTATTGTCAAGTAGACCCAGCGTGCGTAAAATGTGCAGGCAAACACAAAACAAATATGTGTCCAATTAAAGACAATAATAAAAATAGCATAAAATGCATACATTGCGGCGAAAATCACACTGCAAACTACCGCGGATGTGCGATATATAAAGCACTACAAGTCCAGAGATATCCGGCACTACGCAAAAAAAGTATTCAAAATGAAAAAGAACAAATAAATAATGAGACAATCGAAACAAACGCAAATACAACACGAGTGGTGCCAGGCATAACATACGCCCAGGCAACAACAATCAACACAATACCAAAAGAACAGAATCAAACAAAAAATAACATCGAACATATTCCAAAAAATAACGACGATATGATCGAACTAAAAGAAATGATGAGACAATTAATAACTCAAATGACAAGTATGATGAACATATTAACACTGCTCGTTACCAAACTTGATGAACGAAAGGAATAAAATTAATTTAGCTATATGGAATGCGAATGGACTTGCTCGCCACGTTCTGGAACTTAAATCATTCTTAATAAATAAATCAATCGATATAATGATGATCTCTGAAACTCATGCCACTGACAAAACTTTTGTTAACATACCGAACTATAATATACATTACACAAATGAACCCGACAACAAAGCGCACGGTGGGACAGCAATTATTATTAAAAGAAATATTAAATACAATGAACTGGAGGTATACAGAGAAAAAAACATCCAAGCCACCACAATAGCCATAGAAGGCGCAAAAGGGCAAATAGCAATATCTGCAGTCTACTGTCCTCCCAAATATAACAACACAAAAGAACAATACCTGCATTATCTAAAATCGCTAGGGAATCGATACTTAGCCGGAGGAGACTACAATGCTAAAAACATACTTTGGGGGTCAAGGTTAACAAATAAAAAAGGGAGGCAATTAATTGAAGCCATTAGAAAAAATAATAGTCGGTTTATTAGCACAGGTGAGCCAACCTACTGGCCAACAGATACGAAAAAACAACCGGACTTAATTGACTTTTGCATAATTAAAAATATGCCATATGAAAATCTGACAATAAAATCATGTTTAGAGCTATCTTCAGACCATTCACCATTAATTATGACCTTACTTGGACCTATTGAAATAAAACAATCTCTGGGCCTATATAATTCTAGAACGAATTGGACTAATGCTTGCCAAATATTAGAGCAAAAACTTAAAATAAATATATCACTAAAAACTCAAGATGAAATTGACTCCGCTATTGTATATTTCAATGATAGCGTAATACAAGCAGTTGTTTCCTCTACACCCACACCGAAAATGACAAATAAAGAAAATATCCCAACTTACGTTAAAGAGAAAATCGGTGAAAAAAGAAAACTCCGCAAAACATGGCAAATCACTAGACATCCAGCAGATAAAACCAAACTTAATAAAGCGACAAATGAGCTAAAAGCATTACTTACAAAACACAAGGAGAGTAAACTTCGAGATTATATGGCAAACCTGGGAACAGCAGCACCTACAAATTACTCCTTATGGAAAGCAACAAAACACATTAATAGCGCTGTAATACATAAACCTCCCATCAAAACAGAAACCGGCACATGGGCAAAAACAAGCAAAGAAAAAGCCGACACCCTAGCCAGACACTTCTTAGACACATTTACAAGCGAAATGGATAATCAAAACAATAACATTAAATCTGATAACATAATAAACGTTCCGCAAATCTAAACAAGAAAGACCACCATAAGCGAAATTAAAAATCAAATAAGACAGCTAAGCGATAAAAAAGCTCCAGGATATGATTTAATAAATGGAAAAATTTGAAAAGAGTTACCTGAAATAGCATTGCAATTCATAAGAAATATATTCAATTGCATGTTAAAGACTAAATACTTCTCACGACTATGGAAAATTGCTCAAATTACCGCCATACCCAAACCAGGAAAAGATGCCACCAAAACTGCCTCATATCGACCCATCAGCCTATTGCCAATTCTTTCAAAAGTGTTTGAAAAAATATTGTTCGACCGACTAGAACCAATTTTGACAGCAAAAAAAGTGATACCAAGCCATCAATTCGGATTTAGACGGCAACACTCAACAGTCCAACAAATCCACAGGGTTACTAACAAAATACTTAACGATATGAATGACAAAAAATATTGTGTAGCTGTATACCTAGACATTGCTAAAGCTTTTGATAAAGTTTGGCATAAAGGACTTTTGCATAAGCTCAAACGAATCTTTCCACAAAACTACTTTGAACTTTTGAAGAGCTACATAACTGATCGAAAATTTTATATAAGATATGAAGACGAATATTCCGATATTCTACCAATGACAGCTGGAGTACCGCAAGGCAGTGTATTAGGTCCTCTCTTATATCTAATATACACCGCAGATGTGCCAACTCCGACAACAGATAATACAATGATAGCAACGTTCGCGGATGATACTGTATTAATGGCATCAAACAATGACGAAAAACTGGCGACCTCTACACTTCAAAAATTAATAAACAATACAGTAAATTGGTTTGACGAATGGGGTATAGAAGTTAATAAAGACAAAACTATACAAGTTATATATACAAACAAAAAGACATCAAAATATAATCTAACCTTAAAAAACAACAAAATAAAAATCTGCCCAGCAGCAAAATATCTTGGAATAACTATTGACGAAAAACTAACATGGAAGCAGCATATCATTAACAAAAGAAATCAAATCAAGAATAAGTACCGGCAATTAAGTTGGCTAATCGGACGAGCATCAAAACTATCACTGTATAATAAGGTGACTATATACAAAACAATTATTACTCCTATCTGGAAATACGGAATAGAAATATGGGGAACGGCTAAAAACACAAATATTCAGCTCATACAGCGAACACAATCCAAAATATTACGAAATATAACAAATGCTGGTTGGTTTATTTCCAATGAAGCCATACATCGTGACTTAAACGTAGACACTATCCAAGAAACAATCACAAAATGTAGCACTAAGCATATACAGCGACTGTCAGTCCACCAAAACGAAGAAATGCGTAAAATAGCACCGGCAGAAAATATCAAACGAAGATTAAAGCGACTCACACCGACTGATCTAACTATAAGATTTACAGTGTAATCACAAAAAACAATAATAATAATAACAGATTCTTCTTACATTGGTAAAAGAACATAATAGACCCTAATTGTACAAAAATTACATATTGTTAATATATAACAGACTGTAATAAATAAAGGGGAGATATACAAAACCATGGTAATAAAAAAATATATGCTGAAGTACTTTTGCATAAAATTTAAGCCTTTTTTAAGCATCAACTCGAATGTATAATTACAGCTGGAAAATATTTTAGGAATCAGTAAGATTGCTGAGTTATGGTAAATTTGCTTTCAAACTTTGGTTTCCAATAACGAACTTAATTGTTTAATATCAGACCTTTGCAAATATCAAAAAATTTGCTCTTCATATTTTAGAAGTACTTTAGCTCACTATTTTGTTGAATGAAGAGAGTTAAAAGGGATACTTGGCTCCCCCAAACGAAAAACTTGCCTTATAATTATAAATAAATTAATAATAAAGTGCCACTAAAATGGTTTTAAAGAGAATTTAAAATAAAACTTAACTAATTAAACAGAAAAAGATAGAAAGAAATTACTTACAAAGTTATTAAAGAAAAATTAATCTTGGGGGACGTTAAGTCCTCCACTCTGCACTGTAAGGGTTAATAACAAAAATTGGTTAATTGGTTTCATAAAAAGTAAAATTCTGTATAAAACTACCAAATACTAATTAATTAAGCAAGATTTAAAAAAATTGCAAAATGTTTTATTAAAAATATCTGGCACCTCTAATAAAAATTAGTTTCAAAAACTTGTAAACGGTTTCATAAAGAGTAAAATTCTGCCTAAAACTACCAAATACTAATTAATTAAGCAAGAATTAAAAAAATTGCAAAATTTTTTATTAAAAATATCTGGCAACTCTAACAAAAATTAATTTCCTTTTAAAATAATTACCTTCCTTTTTTTAGAATAGACAGACGTCTCATATGTATTACAAATAGAATTATTCACTATGCTTGTGGCAACCCTTAAATACACTAAGTTATTGATAAAAAATTTCGTTTGAATTTTTGTAAACGCTGCGCCAAAAGCATTTACCTACTAAATAAAAATAAAAATATAAACGTATTTATGAAAAAAAAGAATTCCAACGCATACTTGGCCACCCTATTTGTATAGATAACAAAAAAAACATTTTCAATGAAACTAATAAATATAAAGACGAGTTCTATTCATTCAATAACTGTAATTTTACTTGAGAATATATTACTTGCATATTTGTGGCAACTCTATAAAAGTTGGCATTTATTCAAATTATGCTTTTATTCTTAAAAGCAAGGCTTGTCCGTAAGAAATATTTAGCGAAGAAATATCAAGAAAAATAACTCATTGCAAACCCGGCAACCCTATTCTTGAATAACATGACTTGACCATTTTTAACGACACTAAAACCATAACATAATCGTGATTAATTTTAATCATTCCTCTGTTATTTAGAATGAATGTTAAAAAAATGTGTTACTATATTTGTGGCAACCCTATTAAAGGCAAATTGTTTACTTAATTTTTTCCTTGTATGCTTAAAAGTGTGATTTGGTCAGAAAATATATTTGCTAAAAAGGTTATTCAAGGTAATCAGAAGAATAATATTGCAATGGCAACCCTGTTTTACCAAATAAGGTTCAGACGTTTTTTAACAGAGCTAAAAGTACACATGCACTTCTTAATAGCATTAATAATTATTTTTAATAATAAACATAAATTTGGGTATCAGCCCTATTCTCACGCTGATGTCGCAACTGACGACGGATAATTTTTTCTGATCTTCTTATTAAAATGTACTTTCAATCATGGTCTCATAAAAAATTTCAAAAGCGTCCATAGCAAATTTTATGTGTTCGCAGGAATGGGTTTGCGTTCGATAAGATTAGATTAGCAGCTTGCACAATCAAAAGACTTAAGAAGCGAACTTGTATCTTTTTTGATGAGAATTCAGCTGTCTTATGGTAGTAGTCTGGCCAAATACTCATTTTTTATAGATATTTTTAGGAATGTTTTTTTAAGAAAATAAAATGCGATCGTTTTAATTTTATAGTAAATTTTTTTTTTTGGAAATGTTTTTTTTTTTAAATATAAAAAAGGTGGACTTTTGAAAAAAAGGTATGTTTTTCGGGTTGAAAATCAGACTGTAGTATGTAGTATTTTCTATTGTAGCACCTGCCAGAATGACAAGCCTACACAATAATAATCAGTTTAACTTTTTCGTTTCAGATGTCCTGAAGAGCTAAAATCCTGTTAACAAGCCTGGCTTTTTTAAGACGCTTCTTTTGATACAAAGGCATGCAGAAATTTCATTTAATTAATTAATTTTGTTTTTATTTTTTATTTCGGCTACGGCGGCCGAGTGGGTTGGTGCGTGATTACCATTCTATAGAATATTTTAACTAATTTAAATCACCTTAACGAGAGTTTAAGATTTTCACATAAGGCAATAGCTTTGATGTCCAGTGATTGTAGGTAGGCAACTAAAATTTAATTTAAATGTTGAAAGTGCTTTCGGATTAAGGTGTCACACTACTCTAGAGCGTCAAAAAGTAACTCAATTTTATGAATTTTCAACGGTAAAAGATGTGAACGAAATTAAAAAAAGTTTTTTAAAATTAATTTCAAAACGCGGTAGTTGTTTCTAATAGGAAGGGACCGCCACCGAAAAAATTTCTACTAAAATTCGCCAACTGGAAAGAATGTCTTTATATTTATATTTATATTTATATTTTTTTATTCAGAATTTACTTTTGTGTTTTTGTTTACCATTTTTTGGAAATATTTTGTACATCTGAAACATCTGAAAAAAAATTAGAATTTTTGACTAAATAAGTCGGTACTAAATTGTTTGTAAGCAAATATATATGCATTAAAAAAACTTAATAATCCTATTAGAGCGTGCAGTTCAATTTTCAAGTAAATCCGGCTTGTAAAATGAATTTTTGAGTAAAACGCCTTTAAAGTTAAAATACGCTTGTAAATTTTAATTGTTGATACCAGAACTGTTACGGAATTCAATTAGGTCTGTGCACTTTAATTGACAAAAACAATATGTAATTGTGTTTTGAAGGAGCTTACAAAGCGTCGCGAATTCCCACTGACATTGGGGCAATAAAAAGAATAAAAATGTTTATGGCTCAAGGCTAACATGACAAAGAACTTGAGGCAACCTTTAAAACGTTAGCAACATTGCTCTTGATTGCCATAATTAAACAACAATTAGAACTGTAATAAATTTACATTTGAATTTCCTGGAGCAAAAACAAAAACACAAAAAAAAAAACAAAATGCACGTCTTTGATTTTTGCCAGCGCCACCGCCACAATCAACTCACATTCTTTTCGACTGTTCTGGCATATTTGTTTTTCTGATTGATTGTCGATAGTTCAATTGTGTTCAGTTGATATCATGAAATTTTCTACACCTTTCAGCTTTTTTACATGCTCGTTGCTCTGATTTTAATTGCTTTGCTATCGGCACAATCGCCACCTACTGCAAGGTGTAATTTGACTGATAGCGCGAAGCAGAAAAGATAAAAAGTTGGTATGCGCTTGTTTGTGCTACTCGAACCGCGCCAACGGAAATGTGGTTGATTGCTTGGCAGGGTGTAGGAATTGCAAATGTCAGTTAGTTAAATGGTGAACTTGTAATGGTGTGCAAGGGCAACCTTCGAAAAAATGTACCTTTGTTATTTTTTTTTTTGCTTTTTGTTTGTAAAGTTGACAAATGAATTTTAAATTAGGTCGATTTGGTTGAGTGATGGAGCAGTGAAAATGAGTAAGAAATACTTAGGCTCTCATTCTGTCGGTTACTCTGGATATTTTTCGAACTGAAAATTAATAGTTCGGTAATTTACTACCGACAACTGAAGGGAAGCCAAAGTGAACATTTGTTAATTTGTGGAACAACATCAAGACGCACACCACAAATAAGAAGAGGAGCTGGGCCAAACACCTAACAAAAGTGCATGCATCAATTCCTTTTTTTTTAATTTACTACTCAGTTTTAAGTAGTTTTCTGCTAAACACTCTGATTATTGCTATTTTTTCGTTAGTAGTACTGAAAGAGTTCTTGGAAATTCAAAAAGTTCAACCTGAAAACCTATTTCCTCCAAAAATTTAGCTGCACTTAAGAGCCCTGTCAAATTTTAGAAATATCTCAACTCAAATAGCTGATTTTTGATTTCAAAGGCTGCGCCTGAATGTACCTTGTGAAGGAGGTTTACATTTTTAGCACCACGGCCAATGCTGTTGACATAACAGATTCTGTTAGGATAGCAGAGTTGAATGAACTTCGCTCTAAAAGCTAGTTAACTGTAGTTTTCGCTGGGAGTAGGCTGCTATGAGAAGGCCTGCTATATTTCTATATTGAAAACTTTACCAAATTATAGATATCAAATTTCTCTCAACTTCACACAAACTTGGGCATTTGCGTGTGAGTAAAGAAGAAATCAAAAAGGTACCATCTACTCAATAGTTTATTACACTGCTATTAAAATATATATACACACATAATTACCTGGCATGTGGCGTTCAAATATTTCGAAGCATCACGATTAAAAATAATTATCAAACAATTTCATAGACTCAACTCCTCTGGACGTAAAACCATAGCAACTGGTGCGAATGCCCAATTGATGAGGCCATTATTTTAGCTGCACTCAAGTCAATGCGTGCAATTATAGCTACTTTTAAATTTTAAATTTCCATAAATAATAACATGCTTAACTTTTCGAGATTTCTTTTAATTGCACTTTACAGATCATAAACTACGCACACAATCGTAGATGTGCATAAAAAATTATGCAGAAAGTTTACAACTTGCGTGTTGAGAAATGAAAATTGAAGCCATTTAAAAATAAAATCAAACCCTAACATTGTTTGTGTTAATAGCAGCATTCGATATTGAAGTTTGGTTTTTAAACGCCAAAAGTATTTAGAGAAATTTTCGAACAGTGCGAGAGTTTTGTGATATTTTAAAAAAACAAAAAATGGATATTTATGTTAAGGAATAATTATAGTTTATAGCAATAAAAAAAAAGAAAACCGCTACTCAAAGAAAAACACAAATATTTTTTTTAATTTCAAGTGCTGTGCAGGAGATTCTCCATTTCCCATTAGGCTAGTTTGAAAAAATGTTATATGCAGGTAAAAACATTTGTAAGTTAATTTGTAGCAACCAAAGAATTTCATCATCAAAGTCACGATATATTTTCAGTAACTTAAAAGCATCACTACGATGCCAAATATTAAAAATATCTGTTTGCATCATTCAATCAATATTCGAGTATAACTTTTTTCTAAGCATTTCTTATCTTTAGAAATGTTTACTTTTAAACTTAAAAATATTTATTTTACACATATTTGCGTTCTTCATTAGATACTCAGCTGCGTTCTTAGATATTTATGTCATCGCTCGAAATGAAAATTTGTTACAAAAAATTTGTTCACTGCAGAAGCAATCAATTATTGTCGGTAACAACTAGCAATTACCATATCACAAATATTTCTTCGTGTTGCATATTGATTAAAGAAATGAAATGGCAAGCAAATATAAGTGTCAAATATAATTGAGGAATAAAGCCATTGGCAAAAATTATGCATATTCCGATAGGGTCAATAATTTTGCGACACCTTGTATAATGAATAATTTTTTCTAAGTTTTTAAGTTTTTTGTTCGCAGAAGAATTCATTGCGATATTAGTTTTTTTAAGTGGCTTGCTAAATTGAAGTAATCAAAACTGACTGAATTTTGGTATAATACATAAATATTTTCATTTATATTTAATAGTCAATTACTTATGGGTAGAATAATTTCATTGCAGAAGGTTTGTTAATGAAATAAAAAATCTTAGGTGGTTGTCTTAATTATAGAAAATACGATAAAATGAAAATAAATCAATTTTTTTGCGTAAAATTTTCCGCAAATAGTTTGAAACTGTTGTATGCTCGATCTTTATCTCCTTGGCGACGTCGGATCACTTCGATTATTTTTGTGATTTTTTCGATATTTTCGATATTTTCAACATTAAGTTCTTTCTTTAACATCAAGAATGCCTGAACGGAATCGACGAAGTCAAAATTGCACGTAATTAGCTGTTACAGTATCGGCATCATAAACACCATTCACAATTTCAGCCGATTTTGCATTCTCGCCTTTATCAAAGAAAAACTGTAAAAAGTATAGGATTTTCTCTTTGTTGACTTCCATTGTTACCACCCTGAATGGAACGAACAACAAAAGCAAACGAACTTTTTAGTGTGTAATGTCACTTTGACAACGAGCTTTAACGAAGCTTAAATTGTTTGAACGATATTTTACAAGAAAGAATAGTACTAAAAGTCATTCAAGTATCCTCAGAAAAATTGAATTCACTTTCCTGGTGACTGACCCGCTTGCTTCGAGCGGGATATTTTCCACTAAAACTCCATCAAGGGGACAGTGGGCGGCGTGTAGCATTTTGAGGCAGGGTTCGATGAAACTCTTCTTAGATGGCACGAAGTTGGATGGAAAGGTTAGGAACGGAGTATTCTGCCAGCATTTGCAGGCAAGGTCCGGTGAACCTCTTCACTTATGCCTCACTTCACTTCACTTATGACTCGCGATTTGTTTTTCCAGCCACGTATGTATCTTAGATACTCGAGGGAGCTGCTTAGGTTAACAAAGCTGCAGCGCTTGAATTTGCGGGTTCCTTTACCGGACATTGTATACATGTTGGGAGACCCGGCATTGCTTCTGGTCCTCTCTACGTCAGCTATTAGGAGGATGAGGTGGTATCAGCCTAACACTTTCTGCTTAGGTGTCCTGCTTTCGTAGGGCTTAGAGGAGAGTTAGGAATGTTCGCTTTCACGTTTTTACTAAGCTTGCTAATTTAGCAAGCCTGGATATTTGCCACCTGATGTATTTTGTCAGCTTCAAGCTTGAAGCCATTTTTCGATCATCATTTTCCCGTAAATAGTTTTCTCATAAAGAACAGGAAATTTTATTTAATTGCTTTAAAAAAGAAAAATAACATATTCATCAAATAGTTGATAGCATTTTAACCAATAAATACATTTTTTCAAATATTTTTGTTTTTATTATTGCTACCGAATTTAGCATAACACAAACTGTACGATATGTTCTTATTCACATTTCGTTTTCATTGCACAAATTCTCACCAAAAGTGGGCTCGCCATAAATCTTCATGTGAGCCTGATCGCGCGGCTGCGATCAATTTATCATTCCCAGTCAAACTAATTTCGGAGGAAAATAAAGCAATAAAAAGACAATGAGGTTGACAAATTCACACACGCTTGCACAATTGATGCGAACTGACGGAAGATTTGTAGCAGCTTGAGTGGATTCCACTAGAAAAAGCAAGTAGCAACTGGTTGCTTAGGCACAGCGTTGAAAGGAAAACACAACGAGATTAGATATAAAATAAAATACTATAAATAAAATTGAAATGAAAGAGCAGATTTAGCAGTTTGAAATGCGCTGATATTAATCGCGTGAGAGATTTACCCATTTACTTTTGGCAGATTTTTTGGGGAAAATGTTGTTTTATCTCCCGAATGCATATGAAAAGAGTATTTCAGTGCTAGTGTTGCTAATTTCGACATAGCAATAGTCATTTGCATGTTAGAGGCAATCCCTTCCTGTTACTACTACTTAATTTCTTTGTTTGAAATCATGTCCACCTTCGCCACAGCGTTCGGTAATGTTTGGTATTTTCAACAAAAGCGTAACCCCTAATCTCTTTAGTGGGAGGCTTAGGCCGCTATGTATGCACGAGCAGAACTAAACCATAAAGGCTGAAAGGCAGCGCTGTTGGTTGCGCCCATTTTCAGTGCAAATTATCATGTCTGGCTAAGTACACAGCTGGCAAAGTGAGAAGAAAGCCGGTTGCTCCCTGTTACCTGCTGTTAGCGATTTGCCAAAAATGAGAGACTTTTGGAAATTGTTTGCCACACAAGTGGTAGGCCTTTGTTTTTGTCGTTTCCTGTTGCGCAAATAGTATTTTTCCTTTTCTCCACAATTTGCCGTTTTCTCATTTTCCTTTTACCTCTTATGACTTAGAACTAGTGCTAGTTTTTCAGGTAATTTTTTGGGCAACATGAAATGAGAATTTCTTTAAAAGTGGAAAAAATTACAGTAATCTTGGTAAAGATATGCCAATGTTTCCTTAATGATTTTTTGGGTTTTGGGTTTGAGGTAAAGTCTCATATGATGCACTGAAATTGCTACTTTTTCATAATTCGATCGGCACGAGCTGGGAATACTAATTGTTAAGGAACGACCCGGATTTATATGCGGATTGTTACTCCAGCAGTTGTACGGGGGATACAAGTATGAAGAAAATTTATGTTGCTACAACAACCAATTATTATCGGTATGTTTGTCATGTGAGAGGGAACCCGAGTGAGTGCTTTGGGATGGCAAGTTTATATAGACTGTTCAGGTTTCCGCTGCATTCTGAGCTCGTGTACATATTTTCATATCTTTGATCACAAGCAAAAATTAACGAAGTCAAAATAAGAAATGTTTAAATAATTTAGGACAGTCCAGCTAGCGTTTGGAACTTGAACTACCGCTTTTGTTTGGTTCTAATAGATAAAATAACATTCGTAATTTGTGAAAAAATTTTGATTATGATGAGTCATTTGATCGGTCGTTGCCTTTTCGGGTGGCCCAATGGACTGAAGAGCACTTGGTTGACTATAGGCATTTTTTACCAAAAAATCATCTTTCCAGATGAGCGATTCCATATCAAGTGATCCAAGTATACACAGCTTGTTTTGTGCAGTGGGCAGCACAATTTATTTACATAAGTAGGAATCGTATCTTTCTCCTCACAGACCTGGGATCTAAGAGCGGTGATGGTTGCTTTGTTATGTCACTTCTTGCAGAAATCGGTGTTAGTCCAGAGCAAGAATACATATGTAGATTTAAAAGCAAATGATTTTAGAGCTTTGAATTTGAATTTTGAATAGGGCTTGTCTAAGCAGGTTCAGTATCAAATTCCTGAAAAGAGGGGCTTCGCATTGTTAAGTATTCAAGTATGTCAGTACAAATTTAAGTATTTGAGTAGGTAAGTAAGCTTATAATTGTATGTACGTAAGTATTAAAGTATGGAAGTACTTGAGTAGATAAGTAAGTTTATAAATATATAAGTACTTAAGTAATTAAGTATACAAGTATGAAAGTACTTAAGTATTGAGTAGGAATGTAAGTTTATAGTTATATGAGTACTTAAGCGTTTCAGTATTTAAGTATGAAAGTATGAAAGTATTTAAATATCTAAGTAGATAAGTAAATTTTGAATTATATAAGTACGTAAGTGTTTAAGTATTTAAGTATTTGAGTAGGTAAGTAAGTTTATAAATATATAAGTACTTAAGTAATTAAGTATACAAGTATGAAAGTACTTAAGTATTGAGTAGGAATGTAAGTTTATAGTTATAGGAGTACTTAAGTGTTTCAGTATTTAAGTATGAAAGTATGAAAGTATTTAAATATCTAAGTAGATAAGTAAATTTTGAATTATATAAGTACGTAAGTGTTTAAGTATTTAAGTATTTGAGTAGGTAAGTAAGTTTAAAATTATATAAATGCATAATTGTTTAAGTACGTAAGTATGAAAGTATTTAATCACGCAAGTATTTAAATATGTAATTATGGAAGTACTTAAGTAAATTTTTAATTATATAAATAAGTAAGTGTTTAAGTATTTGAGTACGTAAGTATTATAAGTTTATATTTATCATATATAAGTATATAATTGTTTAAGTACGTAAATATGAAAGTATTTAAGTTGGAAAGTATTTAATCACGTAAGTATTAAAGCATCTAAGTAGATAGGTAAGTTTAGAATTATATAAGTACGTACGAGTTTAAGTAGTTAAGTATTTGAGTAGGTAAGTAAGTTTATAATTATATAAGTACATAATTGTTGAAGTACGTAAGTATAAAAGTATTTATGTTTAAAGGTATTAAATTACGTAAGTATTCAAGTATTTAAGTATCTAAGTATTTAAGTATTTAATTATCTAAATATTTTAATATCTTATTTTGTCTGTATGTATTGACACTGGTACATAGGTATGCAAGTATTTGAACATCAATTGGAGTGATCGCGTGCCTAATTGACAAGGGTGACTAATTAATTATCACAGATTTTGTGATTCACTACCTAAGTCTTCCCAATATCAAGACGCACGCCGCAAATAGGAGGAGGAGCTCGGCCAAACACCTAACAGAAGTGTACACGCCAATTATTTATTTATTTTGACTTGAGTCTTAAAATTTTGTATTACTCGCAATAAAAAGATTCGAGACAAATATTTCTGTAATGTCGTAAAAGCTGACTTTTAGGTTAACCAAAATCAAGTTTCGCTGTAAAAACAATTATTTGTGACATTTCTTTATTGTGTCCACTCATACTGTACGATTTGTTAATAGAAATGCCCGCACGTGTCTGATAAATTAATGAACCTACTAATGATTGAAATTCGAAATACTTTACCATGGCTACTGCAGAAAGTAATTAATCACAGAGAAATTGTATAAACGTTCAAAAGGTTTGAAAAGGGCAAACGCAGACAACCGTCCTTACCTAGAAAGAAAAGAAAAAAAATATATTTAGTATTCAAACAAAAATTAAATTTTTACTGAAAAAAAAACAAATCTTATCAAATATTTTATATAGAATTTATTAGGCGTATCAAACCCCAAATTTAAGGCAACTTCGGCAGCCCTCACAATTCAGCAGCTCACCATAGGCTTAATTTACTGCCTGAACTTATTAAGTGCAGTCAAAAAGTCTTCCCTAAGAAAACAGATTTTATCCATTTTAATGCGTGAACAAAAGTGCATTTGCAAAAGGCAACAATAACAATAAAGTAGGTACCATTTAAAAAAGAAAACACAAATAATAATAATTTATTGTGCATAACAACAGCAACTGCGAGATGCATGAGTTGTCATATATTTTCTTTTTGTAGTTTACTTTGTGACAGGCCGTGTGACAGACAGCAAATGAAAAGAGCTTCAGACAATACCACTATATATCATTTGATTATGATTACGTGTGCGTAATAATTATGCAATTTGGGGGAAATGTACAGTGCATAGTTATAAAACCATTTTGAGCAACCGCAATAGGAAAAATTAACAAAAAAAAAAACACAAAAATTAAAAAAATATGAAATAATAATAAAATGAAATTTGTTTTCAACAACGAAGAAAAAAAAATACTGCTCAAGCAGTTGAAATGCATTTTTCCACCCATCTGTCTACTTATGTGATACTTATGTATGTTTGTATATACTTACGTACATGCTTACGCAGGTATACTTTGATCAAATGCCTTGTATTTGGTCGTTTCGGTGGTATTATCATTCAATAGCATTTTTCATAATCAAAATTCAATTCACTCATTCGCCCATACATGGGCTTACAAGTACGTACTTATGTATGCATATTCCGCTACTTGATTTATGTTCACGCACATAAAAGTGGTGTTGCATGACGTTTATATGTCATGCTACATAATTTCGGTTGTGGAAGGTTTTTATTATTTTATTAATATTTTTGATACTTCCTGGAAACCAAAAAAATGCAAAAAAAAAAAATTAAAATTTGGTGCAACAGCTAGACATAGTTAACGAACTTCAAGTCATGAAAAGCTTTCTTGAAAGTTTTGGGGCTTTTGACACTCGGCATGACATGGCTCGGTGCTTTGCATTGGTGCCATGGAAAAACTTCTCTTAAAAAAGTCCACCAACCCGTCTTCTACTTACACAATATCTCGAGATGAAAATTTCATGAGAAATTCTAGGCCTTTTCTATTCGTCACTTCTGTGCTCGCTAACTCTCCCCTCAGCTCACTTAACGAAATATGTGAAAGCAACGACAAAGTTATCGAACGCTTTCTGTATAAACTCTCTTCGAGGATAAATGCGCCATTTTGTTAAAAATCTGTATTACATACAAATATGTGAAGAAATTGGGAATTGGGTACCAAGTGCCGTTAGAAGAGCATTTGCATTGCACTATCGCTGCAGATTCGGAGCTAAGGCGACCGAAACTTCGTTGAGGTTGTTATTTCACTAGAGGTTCTTCCTACTTTTCTTATTTTGTTTCTCTTTTCTCTTGTTTTTTTTTTTGTTGATATTATATTTTTTGTACCTTCTTTATATTTTAAGTCAGCTAAAAATTTGCTATTCTGCTTTGCAAGCATTTGTACTGGAGTTTCTAAGAGTGGCATAGGTATTTGCATTAGTGCAGCGTAATAGTAGTAGGTCTGTGAACATTTTGTTACTATAAATCAAAAATATGTAAATGTACTAATATAAGAATATTTGTACGTGATTCTGGATAGCCCAAGCACAAAGCATTATTTTATATGCACATTTGAAAATTTTCGAACGTCCAGTGCTTTAGTTACTAAGCGTATTGTTGCGCCGCCTTTAAAAATATACCATCGCGTTTATCCGCTTCATCATAGCGACAGTGCTCTCCGTTCTTCGCTCTACCTATATTCTCCTTCGTTCTACCTATGTATTTTCCCCTTCGCTGTCAAAACTGTTACGCTCTTACACAATTAATTTCTGTAACTGTTCAACTAATTCAATTGTCAATTGTGAGCAAATGGAAGCAAACTTACGTGGACATTTTTTATTTTTTCTTAAAACAGTAAGTTACTGCATATTGGATTCTGACTAGTGGTCGGGTGTTAAGTTAAGTATAAGTGTAAGATTTTAATTGTTAACCTATAAATTATAAAGAATTTGTAACCAAAAGTTGAATAAATTTACAGATTTTAGTGAATTTCCTACAACACTTAAAGTACGGGTTTTCATTTCGCACCTGAGTTCACAAGTATATATGTGATTGTTTCAAAGGAGTGAAGGCTCATAGTTTCAAATAAGAAAATAATTCGTTTACTTTGCCTAGCAACACACTTAATTGTGCACAGATTGTTCAATTTGCGAAAAATCGCATTTCAGGCAGTGCAAAAATATTTGCAATATCTGTAAAATATGTAAAGAGTATAAAGAGTAGCAAGAGGAATGGGATTCTTTCAAGGATAACATATTTACCCCGTTTGCTCTTTAACTATGGTAAAAAGGAAAATTGTGAGGGAAACTTTGGCTGCCACGTCACTTTGGAGATTCAGCCGAATTCTACACGATCATTTAAATGCATTCACACACTCGTCAAAACAGTTCTTGTTCAAGTGTCATTGGCTAATTTTTTTCGTATGTTAGCAACACTATCTCAGTTTTTTCATAACCGTTTCATGGCCCCGGTGGCGTCAGCCTATCAGCTGATTCTGTCAAATTCATCAGAGTCGGTTAACGGACTGATATTGGCCAGACCTCTAAAATTTTTTCACCAAGGATTCTATCTCAGTGTTGTGTAATTTCTCATACTTTTGCATGTTTCGGAATAAGCCTTTTGCATTTCACATTATTGTGCAAACGCGCTAGAAATAGAGGATAAGCCCTATTGTATTCGTATATTTTATGTATTCACTATAGGTCTCCTGAACCATGCACATCAAAGGCTATTGTTTAGTTTTAAGAGGCTTATCTTTTCAATGAAAATGCTAAATCTCATTCGGACCTTCTCTTCTAAAAATATGTAAAAATGAATGGACAAATTTTCTCAAATTTTGATTTGTATTCCTTCTACTTGGGAGCTGAAAAAAGTCGTTTACCCAGCTATCTAATTTCTTTGTAAATATTGAATTTTCCGTAAATTATTCAAGCGCCACCACAATACAAGTTATTATTTATATGGTGGCTTATCTAACCGGAAACCAAGATTTACGCACCTGAAATATTTAGTTTGTATAAACTTTTTTCTACAAATTAAAGGCGTGCACAAAACAAACAATAACAATTTGTTGGATATTTTCAAGGAATTGTTATGCCAGCGAGTCTGCCATTGTTTGATGCTCTTTGATGTTTGCTTTTCCTTTTGTAACTTCTATTCTCATTTACTTTACAGCACCCGTACTTTGAGATAAGGACAAGTATCCTTTTCAGGCGTAGCGACTAGAGTTTCTACCTGTTGTCAAATGCGCGCAGCATACGAAAATCTAAAGGATGACTTGGGATTTTGGAAAAAAGTTATTCCTAGGCATTACCAATGAGCCGCTCTACTCTGCTGAGTAGAAACAAAAATTTGCTTTATCAACTCTAAATCTCTCTAATTGTTATCCTGTGCTCAAATACTTGGCGTCCTTTTATTTTTTCTTCTCTGTCGCTTTGTTTTAATTACATTTGATTTATTCTCTTTTTAATTGCTTTATTTGGGAAGGAAATCTAAGATAAATATGCGACGATAATTCCACAGCGCTAAGTATGGTGTCGGCACTTTTGACATTTGTATGTATGTACACACATAGCAGATATGCATGCAAGACCCAGAAAATTATACCCACGCTTGAGACATTAAAGGCGCTCCTTTGTTGCTTTCCGCCTGTTATCAGTGACCTGCGCTAACCTGTGATTTGACCTGCCCTAACGATCAAACTTACATAAAGCAATATAAACGCACATACATGCATACATATACATGCACACATCTATGCATAATCCCTCAATGCTTCGTTCTTTCAATTTATCACTAACAATTTTCGTTTGCTCACCCGCCTAATTTTCCTCTGATTTGTGTTTGTTTATTTCAGGCATTCCTTATGTGCCCACCCAGCGCGTCTTGGTTGCTTTTGTTGTGTTGTGCAGTCTCAAATTTCAATTGAGCATTTCGGAATTTATATTCCTGCTTATACAATTCATGTACCTGCTGCTTTACAACACCCACGGTTTTGCGATCGATGCTCTCCCTACGATCTCCTCCTTCAAGTGCACTAACAATACACTAAAAAGACTCAGCTGGAAATCAGTTCAGTATCACATTTTTTTTTGTTTGAAATATATTTTTTGGTCTGTTTGTTAGAAGTTTATCTGCTTTACATGTAATTTGTTACTCTTCTCTATTACCTGTATTTCCTCTCTTATCAGAGAAGTTGTTCGAAATATTTGCAAATGACACTACGCTTTTATTGGTTCAAACTGCGCACAACAGGGGTGTTTTATTTAAGTGAGAATAAAATTTTGCCTTCTAATGCTTTCCAGCGCAGTTCTGCAGGGTAATCGATTGCACCCAAGGTTGCTTAGAAAGGATTAAATCTTTTAAGGTGTATTTGGTGCATATTTCATCTTTTCTAATATCCTAGCCGCTTGGCTTGGCCAAGTTTTATTTAATTACTTTTGCACATCCAAATTAGCAAAGCAGTGCTAATGGCACTTTTCAGCTTCTGGTAAGGAAATGCTCAGCGTGTCTTGGGTAGTTGGCCAATGTGGGTAACTGGCGCGAAATTAGGTAGCTGTTGAGTTGGCAAAAGTATAATAATCCGCTGCTCTCCTGGGACCTTCAGCATTTTGTGGTGTGTAAATGAGTGGATATTCAGGGCGGAGCACTGAAGAGTACTGAGGTGCAGTAGGGGGCCTTTGGCTAGCAAAACTTTTTGAATATTCTTTTAGTAGGAATGGCGTATGAGTAGGCCAACTTAAGATTATTTTACTGGCCAGAACCGCGTACACCGGATGGGCTTGCCAACAGAGATGACGATGGATGTGTTGGATGGACGATAAGTTGTTTTAAAATATGCATTTTATGTGAATGTTCCGCCTTGGCTGGCTGTATACACTGTATTAAGTTACTTTTTCACAAGGATTAACTGACAAGTTTTGACAATTTGCGACCAGACGGGCGCAGCGTAATTTAGAACCGACCAGACCAAACACTTGAAATGTCACCAGCGATATTTCTTTATCTTTGACACAAGCGCTGCCGGCTAGTGATTTGAGAACCTTGCTGCGATTTTGAACCTTAGTGGCAATTGCGGTTGTATGCGCCGAGAAGGAGAACAAACTGTCGAAGCTGGCACCTAGAATTTTGGTATTGTTAACGGTGGGTGTTGGTGTGTTATCGACTTTCACTTTTAACTGTAGTTTGACCGCCTTCGACCACTCGGTAAAGAAGATCGCGGTGGATTTAGTGGAGGAAAGCTGGAGACTCTTCGTAGTGTAAAAACGAGAAAGACTGGCCAGATAAACGTTAAATTTGAAACACAAGTCATTCATGTCATTGCCGGACGCCATTACCGAACAAACATCAGCATAGGTGATCAGTGAAACACGCACTGATGGTTGGGGGAGCTTCGAATTATTTATATAAATAGAAGTTGAAAATCAAGAGTAAGAGTACACCACCCAGCGACACTCCTTGCTTTAACCTCCTGAGCTTTGAGCTGTGTGCTCGAAAGTTGATAGAGTATTGCCGACCACCCGGGTAGTTCGCGGACCACCTTTTCAGTTCCTGCGGGAGGTTTGAATGTTGGATATCGTAGCAATGGCTGACTGTAGTGGAAGCCTGGTCAAAGGATTGCATCGAAAGTCAAGACTGGTCAAAATAGTGGCTGATCGGTGGAATTTATGGCGTTTTTATTTTAATCCTTAAGTGCGCGTTGCTGCTTATATGCAGAGAACTAAAAACTCGCTCATAAAATCACTTAGCCCAAAAAATGGTCTCACTACTTCTTTTATTATTAAATATATAATATATATATATATATATATATATATATATATATATATAATTGGCGCGTACACCCTATTTGGGTGTTTAGCCGAGCCCCTCCTCCTCTTAATTTGGTGTTTTACCGAGATTCGAACCTACGTTCTCTCTGTGAATTCCGAATAGTAGGCACGCGCCAACCCATTCGGCGGCCGCCGTATTATTAAACAGGTTTTTAAAAAACAAATATGTTTTTTTAACAGAAAAAAATAGCGCATTTAAGGGTTAAATACTTCAAACTGAATCCACGAATTGATTTTCCACAATTCTTTCTTCACAATTCTTTGCCATCATTTAATCTGTGAAAGGCGAAATCTGAGGAATGACTAAAAATCGTTTAAAAGCAATCACTTTCTTAACTATTTAAAGGCAAATAAAATCAAAAACAGATCAAAGCTTAAAGGATACACAATTTTTTTCTTGTAAATATTGTAACGCTTATACCTCCACGTGACTAGGACAACAATTTTTTTTATCACAATTTTCAAAATAAAAAAATGTAACTCCCACAGTGATTGTTTACACCCACCTTGGCGAAGTCATAAAATAACCAAGCAGAGAGCTTAAGGAAATTTCAAGCATAAAAAAAGCTGTGTCGTAGTTGTGACCATAAAGATTTCTATGACAAAAACATTTATTGAGAATATGAAAATATTGAGAATAACAACAAATGCACAAATAATGGACTGGTGTACACTGCCAAACGTCTTTTATTATTTACTTGAATTTAAATATAAAAGGGCCAATCAAAAGGCTCCAAAAATTTATGGCTATTAAACCTACTTACGTATGGAGATGCTTTAGGGCGGGTCAGTTTGTACGGAACGATTTTCTTCGACTTCGCTCCTGACAGATTCGAATTCTACATAAAACTATAAAAAAAGACCTTTGCAGCATAACGCTAAAGTCAATTTTGAGTCTCCTAAATTAAAAAAAAAGATATCTAAAATTAATACGAAAATAGAAAGAATTGTGGCTTTGAAGAGAGAAAGAGGAAAAAATGCATCTCGTGTTGAAAGTAAAAAAGATATAAATCCAAAAAAAAAAAGTAATAATAATTCGTCACTAATGGTAAAAAAATTTTATGATTCGAAAAGGTTCTACTGTGTATTTGGTCGGACTTGAAAGGAATCATTTATTATGAGTTACTTCCGCATGGCCAAACACTAAATTCAGATCTCTACTGTCAACAACTGGGCCATTTGAAGCCAGCGATTTACCAGAAACGGCTAGAATTGGCCAATAGAAGAGGTGTTGTGTTTCATCAGGACCGACCACGCAAGGCCACACGTCGGTAGTAACTTGCCAAAAACTCTGGGAGCTTGGTTGGGAAGTTTTAATGCATCCACCAAATAGACCAGACCTGGCACCAAGCGATTACTATCTTTTTCTCTCATTGCAAAAGTTCCTGAGTGACAAGAAATTGGTATCAAGAGAAGATTGTGAAAATCGATCACTAGAGTTTTTCGTCAATGAGTACCAAAACTTCTATGAGAGAAGCATTATGAAGCTGCCTTTAAGATGGCACAAATTATGCATCCAAACGGTGCACATTTGACCCAAATCGAACAATCCGCAACATCTTAAATGAGGTTTTCAATTTTATGCAAAAATAATGAATTTCTTTTTTCCCCTGCCTAGTATATCAAATGTTTTTTTGAAATATATATCAGTACAAAAAATTAAAACCAGCAACTTTTCCCATTACACCAGTAAAAAATGTCACATTGTTTTAGCGCCATATTACGATTCTATAAACAAAAAATTTATAACAAAAATAAATTATTCGTACGAAAAAATTTCCAAGTCAAAGTTTGTATGAAAAAATACATTCATAAGGTTGATATTAACTTCTTACTAGTTAGTACCTAGTTTCTTCTAAAATTTGGTCAGCTCAAAATTGACTTGAAAAATATGCTCTACTACACTTTTTCCATATAATTTTATGTAGAGTCCTATTCGGCTGATGTTGGAAAAAAAATTGAACCGCCCTACTGTACATACATTTGCGATGTATGTAAGCACGTTTGTAGCTGTTATTTCTTTCTGAAGAATCAGAAGATCAGAAAACCACAAAGGAGCATAAAAACGCTTTCAACCAGTGAGGCAAGGAAAAAGTCATTGTTGTAAAGCAGCGATTTGCGATCCGATAAGTGCTTTGAAGAAGGAAAACAAAATTTTATGTTGCCATAGAAAAGCAATTTGAGCACGAGTATTGCACGGTAAGAGGAGCAAAGTCACACTTGAGCTAAGAAAGCTATAAAAATGAAATTTTATTTGATAGCCAAAAGGCAATTAAAAGATTTTAGGAACGAAAATAAGCCATAATAAAACTTAACCTGGGCTTAAGGGTTGATGGTGCAAGGTGATGAAATTTTATACAAAAAAAAAAAAAATCAGGTAAAGGATAGCAAGTGATTATTAACAAAAGTGTTTATGTTTAATTGGAAAAAAAGATAATAGTGGATGCATGCAATAGGTCAGTGGGAATTTTCTAAGATTATAGAAATTTGTGTTATGTGTAGAGTGAATGCCTCCTGTTTGGAAAAGTCAGCATGAGGACATTAGAAATCTCATAGTGAAGACAAAAACAAAACAAAAAATTACTGGGTTAAATTTTTTTTCAAATAAAACAGTCCTTAGATAACCAAGAATTGAAAATTGCTATCAGCCAAAAAGAACTCATAGCAAATTTTTATCAACTCTAGAGAGAACTGGTAAATCCTGACAATGCCTTTTTTTGGAATAAGTGACATTTGATGTATTTGACGTTTAGCTGAAATGCCCATTCACAATAATTTTACTTTTTTTCGTTGCAACACCGTGAGGTTGCTTGTCGATTACTGAGCATCTCGACACTAAATTTTCGATTGCTTTCAAGGGCTTCCTGAACTCTAAATATGGGCAGTTGGAATGTTAAAAAAAAACACAACTATTCGACCAATGCAGGGCGTTGTTTAGTATCCTTAAATAAGCCTGCCTCTTTAGTTCACGCTTCCATGACTATACTTACTAGGATCTTTGTTAAATTCAAGATTAGTTTTGAAGAATGGCGAACGTAAATTTCGAGTAAATAAATGAAATCAATCGCCTTATTCATGTTTTATTTTAGTTCCATTAAAATATTAGTGATAGTTCGTCTACTGGCAACTGGCTCCGTATCAATTAACTTGCTGCAGACTTACAGGTTGTAGCCTAGTTTCTCTAAGAATCGGCTCACCTCTTTCGATCAGATGAATACTCAAAATTCGTGGGCTGGGAGTATTCAGCTTAAACAAATTTCCGTTATAATTTTGCATTAGTAGTTGTTGTTGTTGTTGTTGTAACAGCATAAGCATTCCCCACACATGTACGGGGATTGCTGCTGTAGTGACAGTCCTTGGCCGGATATAAATCCGGTTCGATCCGGTAACGTAGAACTAACTGTCAAGAATTCTTTTGAATTTTGAAGTAGTAAGAGCCTTCGGCTATTTGAGAACCAGCAGTAACACTGATAATAATGTCAGGAGTGAAATCCAATGGAGAATTTCTGTTGCCGACTTTGGACTAAATAGGGAGTTGAGAAACAAAGTCCTCTTTCAACGAACAAAAATCTTGCGTCTTGATGTTGTTCCACAAATGAAGGGACCTTCAGGCTTATACCATCTCCGAACGGAGAGGGGTTTTTATTGAGAAGTTTTGGCAGAAATACACTCAGAATTTTGTCGTTGCCGTCGCGTTTTTCTATAATTTTATGCTTCAAGTCGACTTTGGATTACGAACCCGTGACAACCAAAAGGCAGTTACGCACAAATTCATTCGGTTACGGAGGCCGTCGACTTAAATAAAGTGCAGTACATAAAGACCCAGCGGCTCCGCTGGCTTGGTCATACTTTCCGAATGGATGCAAACGCTTCGGCTCTCAAAGTATTCGATGCGGTACCTGTTGGTGGTAGTAGAAGAAGCGGTTTAGTTGTAAAATTACTTGACTTCACTTGGCGTAAATGTTTTTTGCTAAATTAGCTTAAGCGGTTATTGCGCCAATCAAGAAGAAGAAGAGCGGCGAACGATAGAAGAAAAAAATTTTCCAACACTTGATGTTACTCATCTCCAGTTCGCATAGAACCTGGGTTCCTCCGAGTGGTATCAACAATAAGTGAGTCAGTACTGTAATAAAGGAAAAAGAGAGAGGGGACGAAAATAAGAGCTTTCACGCTACGATATATAGCGCGACTCTGCGATTAGAAGTCGACTTAGAGAAAACCTTCATTACTACTGTCTTATAAAGATTAAAATGAGTAGTGAGATGAGAACACGAGATGGGAATAAAAACTGCTGCTGAGAGCCATCCCGATTCTACACGATCATTTAACATATATTTACACATTCGTTCAATCAGACGTTGTTTAGACGGCAACGAAGTGCTATTGGTGAATTTTTTTCTCGAATATCACTAACACAAGCTAAATTTTGTTAAACATATCCCAAGTGACGTCAGCCTATCAGCTGATTCCGTCAAATTCGGTCAGAGCCAAATAAGGCCTGCACCCCTCTAAAGGAATTTTCACCATGACTTTTTACTTGGTAAGTGTATTATTCTATATTGGGTAAGTTCCTAATGAGTTGGCTGGCACCCGATAATGTCATACTGAGTTTTAGTGAGCTGTATATGCGAAATTCACTTGTAAGGTGGGCAGGCACACCGCATAGGCACTTGGTTAAATGTTAGCAATTCTATGAAATAAGTGCTGCAAAAGCTTTTAACATAAAAATAAATTTTACTAATTTACTAATTTTACTTAGTCTTGTTTTTGTATTAGCTAAAAACCAACTTGGCTTACAGCATCTCATAAGCAAATAATTAAAATTTTATACTGGAGTGTTTAAACAGCCAATATTGGAAACAGACAGTGAATAATGTCATTAAGATCTGAAGAAAAATGTAAATTTGGGACCCTGTTTGCAGGTAGATTAGAACAAAGTTGAAAAAGGTGTACAAAAAAGGTATTAAAATTTTGCCTCGAGGTCTTGGGTGCATTTACATTTTTCTTACATCCAATGGGGTCCTCTTTCACAAAAGTCGATCGATTCGTATTTGTAGAAAGGAATGTTGCTTAATTACTAAAGTTCTTTTCTAATAGTTTTTTTGTACATATTTACGCTTTATATAATCGTATTTGACATGAAATCCATATAATTAATTTTGTTCTTTCACTCCACATATGCGTTAAAATGCTTACAGTTCATCATTTCAACGCAGAAGAGTTTCTCAAATCACCAGCAGCAATTCACATTGCTACTATTTTAAACAAATACCTATTCATAACTTTGTGTGTTGGTGTGCGTGTACCTTTGAATATCTTTAATAAACTGTGCAATGACCTTTTTCTTATACTTATTTGCTTGCTTGGCACTTGAAGTGTTAAGTCTAGAAATATCAACAAGCCGCGCCATGAAGCGCCATACAGGCGGTGGCAGTGAATGGGCCACAAGTGTATTGCAGACATACATAGATGAGAGCCGAGACATATGTACTCGTCTGCCGATGCGGGTAATTGTTAAGAGATTACTTGTACTGTTGAGTGGCTACCGTTGTTGCTGCTGTGGTTTCATTGCGCAAATTTTTACCTGCCTGGTGTTGACCGTCTCGCAACACTTTTATTTTTAATCTAATTAAAGTGCGAAACCTTGCCAAGTAATTAAAAGCAACCAACATTTCACGCTCTTTCATGCATACATACACACATAGATGTATATTTGCATTACAGTTACCCAGCAAACACAAGGCGAAATATTCTCCAACGTTTGAGAAACCCTTAGTGCTCAAGCTGAGTTTCTGCATTTGTTATCATTTTATATCCACTTTTTTCTCAAACCTTACTCCTTAAATTCAGCACAAGTTTGAGAAACCATTAACACATATTTGAGAAATCGTTAACAACTTTCTGGCAGCACTTACATTGTTCTTCAAGGCACATTGAGCAGATAGTAGCAGTAGAGCAAAAACAACAAGAGCTATGTGGCTTATTTTTGCTTTTGGTTTCTAAAATTTCAAAATCTTTATTTTGAAAGATTTACAGTTTAAAGTAATTTAGACAAAGTTTGACAATTTAAAGACCAAATAAATATAAAAAAATAATTCAGCTGTTCTTCTGATACAACCTATAGATATACCCCTCTTAACCTACAAACTCAAACCTAGAGTGGCCGCCGTAGCCAAATGAGTTGGTGCGAATTCAGAGAGAACGTAGGTTCGAATCTCGGTGAAAGATCAAAATAAAGAAAAAGTTTTTTCTAATAGCGGTCGCCCCTCGGCAGGCAATGGCAAACCTCCGAAAGTATTTCTGCCATGAAAAAGCTCCTCATAAAAATATTTGCCGTTCAGAGTCGACTTGGAACTGTAGGTCCCTCTATTTGGAACAACATTAAGACGCACACCACAAATAGGAGGAGAAGCTCGGCCAAACATCCAAAAAGGGTGTACGCGCCAATTATATACATACATACAGTCTGTGTCAGAAAAAAGAACCGCGATTATTCATGAAGTATAAAAGATATATATTTAAAATGTTTTTACATGAAAGTAGGTATGTACAAAACCAGTTTTTCTGCGTACCTCGTCGACAAAGAAGACCAGATTTTGTGATCTTGACGCATGAGTTGCTTTAAATTTCCGGCAAGATGCCGTTTCATAATTTCGCACACATTTTCAATAGGGTTGGTGCCTGGGGACTGGGACGCCGTTTTCTTGTTTCCAACGTGTTTTTCTGAGATCAGTGGTTTTGATGATGTGGGACGGAAGGATATGTTCACCTCCTTCAGTCGTCGTTCGAAGGCATTGATACTCACATCTATTACCTTTTTAGCAAGAATTGTGCGTGCTTGGCGTAGTCGCAAAGAAGGGTCCCGCTTAAAAAGTTGGACGATCACTTTATCCGCAAATCGCGGAATAAGATAATTTTGGCCCTTTCGAATGCGTGCATAAAAGTACTGCCTCGAAACGCTTCGCGTACTTCTCACTCATTTTTGTACAGGAAAGCTTCGAACGAAACTAACCTAAGTTAGCACTGGCATCGGCCAAGAAAATATGTTTTTTATGTTAGCCACTGTCTCCCAGGTCGACATGTACAAAGATAGAATGTATCTCATTTCGACTATTGCGGAAGCTGCAAGTATGAGGAGGAGGATGAGTCTGTCAGAGATCTTCTATGTCACCATCCTGCGTTGCATGCCAGTAGGTTCAGATGCTTTGGTTAACTCACTGGCCTAGGCTGTCGAAGACGAAAAAGGAGCACCCAGTGACCTTAATCTTTTAGCTGCCAAACCCGAACATTTACAGAGAAAGTGCTGAGCAGTCTCCCCCAGGACCCAGGACTTTCTGAGTCCTCCGTATAAGGTACTGGGGCCACAGAGTTTCCCAATTAGCGCGAAGAATATATAGCTACATCTTTTCTGCACCTTCCTGAGAAATAAGTTTTGCAATTTCCCTTTAACAACAGTCAGGGGGATGCTGATGACGAGATGGGAGGTCTCTGTGACCAATTCAGTCCACTTCCTGGCGAGCTCATCAGCAATCTCATTTTCCTTTATGTTCTTATACCCTGGAACCCAGATAAGAGAAATGTTACCCGGACACCTAAGAGATTTGAACACCTTACAGGAATTGACTAGTTTAGATCTGCACGATGGCCTCGTCAGTGCTAGCAGCTTTGCATGCCTGCAGGATGGCAAAGACTTCTGCCTGAAAAAACACTAGCAGTATTCGGCCATTTTAAGGAAACAGATAAATTGGTAAGATCTAAAATTAGTCATACATATCATTTTCAATTCGATTAATTTAATCTATGACATGTCCGGTATTTCTTACAGAGGTATTCTTACAGAAATCTCCATGTAAAAAAGTTGTTTAAG
Organism: Anastrepha fraterculus; assembly: GCA_037575425.1. Lineage (NCBI taxonomy): Eukaryota > Metazoa > Arthropoda > Insecta > Diptera > Tephritidae > Anastrepha > Anastrepha fraterculus. The sequence continues at coordinate 24,272 of JAYXIM010012674.1, read as the reverse complement.
CAGAGGCACTGTTGAGATGCTCGTGAGAATTATGAGAATTAACGTTGGATATTTGAAAAAGTCATTTCATATCAAATGCAACTCAAGTTAATATCAAACAAAAAGGTTTGTTGGGTATGTATTATATCCATTCATATATGTATGTATATATGTACGTGTTTTGTTTGCGATACCCACAATGAACAATTGGATAATTTTCTTTTCTTATTTACCCTGAAATTATTTTAATGTGCGATCGTGAGTTAGAATTTCGTTGTTTGGCAGTTGGAAAACAGCAAAAAACTCTATACAAGTTAAGAGTATGAATGTTTCAGAATTTTTTTTGTGATAAAACCTTTGTAGATATTTATTTTTTTGATATTCTTCCAATGATATTCTCACGTTGCAAAATTTACTTAGAAATAAAAGCAGTAAAAAGTAAAATTTTTTTGCCGACTTAACTGACTTAACTGTTTTAAATACTAACATTTAACGGCATTCTTTGATCACAAAAAAAAGATTACCGTCAAAGCAAACATTTATTACCAAGCGCCTTATTAGAATAAAGAAAAATGACAACTAACGGCATGAACAGAAATTGTCTTTGCTTGGCACTTCCGCAGTGACATTTGAAGGGCTTAAGCAATTGCCAAGCGTTAATTGACTAAAAAACTTGAATAAAAACATTTAATGCACAAATGCAATGTCATTGAAAACTTGGCAATGCCAATTCATCAATCACACATGGCGTCGTTTCTTGAAGGAAAAAAAAACTGTTGCTAGTAGAAAAACCTAGACTCTGTACTCTGCGCTCTGCAAAACTGTCTAGCATCGTATATTTTTTTGTACATCGTTTCTTTTTCACGAATTACGAGTATAAGTAAGGTATCAAATTACCACAACTCAGATGGACTCAAGAAAAAGCACTCGGTGCGTCATATGAATCTGCTTCTTAACAGGATTATCTTTTTTATCCGAAATCAATTCAAGGCGCTTAATTTTCCTTGTTCTATTGAAATCCTTTAAGATATATTTTCTATTTTTGAATGGTATAACATGGCGGATTGCTCGCCGGAAGCAGAGTACAAAAGTAGACGCCTGTCCAAACACCAAAAGAGAGGTATTCTGTGTTATAATTAGTTTTCGCGCTACCTTGTGTATAATTGATTGCCATAATCGCCTGTCTTATTGTACTGAGTTTCAGAAGTGCTGTTCCGCTAACCATTTATTCCTTAATTCAAAGAAATGCAGTGGGCTTCATCAGAAGAAATTTGAATGCATTCAGGAATCCCTGCACATTGAACTCTCTTTACAACTCATTAATAAGGAGCTAAATAAATTATTATTGCCGTATGATTATTAGGTATGACATACCTACTATTCGTAGCATTGAAGAGTTAAAAAATTTGCCTAGCGTGTGGGGCGGCCATAAAACTGCAGATTATTTCTGTAGAGTCCATAAATCCAGATCTGCTAAGATCTTCGTGTATTCATCTGAACGTACGAATGGATCTGTATCGGTTATCATCGATATCAAAATATTTTCTGAATGTCTTGTGGCAATTGGCGAATCCATGTGATGTATTTGAAAACGAGACGACATCCGTGAATTGCAAGTGGTTGGTTTTTAACCAGAAACCAGAAAGGAGCATAAACTTTTACAATAAAGTCAGCAAGTGTTTTTAGTGTTATTGAGGGTTGCTCGGACATTATATAATAGCGAAGAATTCGAGACGCTGATATAACCCTGATGACGAAGATATAACCCGAAATTAATAATATCGCGTTTAGTTGGCAGTTGGTTTTTTAAATCACAATCAACAAAACGCATTTTTAAAGTTTTTGCAGTTTTTAACACGCACCAAGTAAAATGACAATTGATTATGATGTCAAGGGCAAAACATAAAACAGAAAAAAGTAGATAAAGAATAGTCCTGTTAATCGGAGCGTCTGTGATCAATGAGCTTTTTTAGGAAAAACCCACTTCTTGAGACAAAAAAATTGTTGTATCACACTTAAAAATCCGACAATAAATGCCGAAGATATGAAGAAAAATGCAATTGGGCGACATCTAGGGTTGCCAGAAAAAAAAATTTTTTAAATGTTTTTCAAAAACACTTCATATGAGGGGAGGTACGGGCGACTTTTTTTTGCCTGTGGGGCGAGACGCTCTAATATAGGTACATATTTATACATAATTGGCGCGTACACCCTTTTTTTTGAGTTTGGCCGAGCTCCTCCTCCTATTTGTGGTGCGCGTCTTGATGTTATTCCACAAATGGAAAGATCTACAGTTTCAAGCCGACTCCGAAAGGCAGATATTTTTTATGAGGAGCTTTGACATTGCAGAAATACACCCGGAGGTTTGCCATTCCGAGGGGCGACCGCAATTAGAAAACACTTTTTTCTTCATTTTGCTGTTTTCACCGAGATACGAATCTACGTTCTCTCTGAATTCCGAATAGTAGTCACGCACCTACCAATTCGGCTACGGCGCCCGCCGGTAAAAATAATTATCGAAAATAAATATACCATCCCCAAAAAGGTGCGATTTAACTTTCCAAAAGAAAAAGCCTTAACATAAAATTTCAAAAAACTATTCGTTTCGCCACCAACTGGCAATCTTCTAATTCTTAAGGGGTCCGGTGGTCTGGAATTTTCAAAAAATCGATTTTTTTTGATATTTCAAAAGTATAGGCTTTTAAGAATATACTGTCAAGTTTTTGGAAGGATATTCGCAGTATTTTCGATTCTACAGCCGTTTTAGCAGGTAGAATCAGATTCGTCTCGCGGCGGCATCAATGGTCGCGTTTAAATGGTCAATACTTTAAACCCAATTATCTCAAAACAACTTTTTTCAGTCTGGTGTTGTCAAAAAAAAAAAAAAACACTATTCAAGCGAATCGTCTGAAATTTCAATGGCTCTCGCCCGTATAAGAATCATATCAATTACTCGTATTCATTTGAATTATTTCGTATTTTTTTAATTAAAAAACGTAAAACAAACATTTTTAGAGTGTCAAATTCAAAACCGTGCCATTTTGTGAATTTTTGTTTTTATTCTAGTGCCGGACATAGCTACAACAGTCATGCTGATTAATAATTTTTTTGGTTTTTCTGTTTAAGATAAATAGAAGAGCCAGAAAGGACAACACCGTCCAAGTCCAATATTTCGGGAGGGTCAACTTCAACGCCATTTTTAAAATTAGAATTTTTTTTATTTTTGTATGTAAAATAAGTTAAATAAAAAGCCAAAAAATTGAAATCTCGTTTTTAATTTTTTTATTCTAAAAAATTTCTGAAAATACCCTAAATTTTCGAGCTCTAGACCACCGCGACTCCTTAAGCAATCATTTCATTTTAATTCTATGACTTATTGGCTATTTCGATTTCGTTTACTTCTTATTTAGACAAAAACTACTACTTTTAAATGCACATACACACATACTTTCATATGTTTATGCATATGTACGTGTTCGCATAAATACGAACGTAAGCTGTAATTTGATATTTCCTCAAATTGTTATACGCGTCTGCCGTTCAAATAATAATAATAATGCGCCAGGGTTGCTCACAAAATCAAAATCAAACTAGTAAGCTTGCCAAATGTCACGCGCTCGTGTCAAATGTAAAATGACACTTCAAAAACTATTTTTCTTTTGAAGTATTTTTCGTTTTATTATTTGTCTATTTTTCAAGTAGTTTTAATATTTTAATAAAACAACAATCGGACATATGTATTTGTGATCACCACAACAGCAGTAGGGAGTTTAACCATTCACACATCATTTAAGTGGGCAATAAACTATATTTATGACCGCTGCGTGTGACAGGTGCCGCTGAGCGGGGTTCATGAGCGAAGGTAGAGAAAGGGAAAAATGTGAGATAAAAAAAGAAATGCCGACTAATATGAGCGTTTTGGCTTTCCCACAACAACAGCCGTTAGTTTTCTAGAACTTTTCATTTAGCACAAGATGCACAATTTCTTCGATCTTTCGTTGCTGTGCCTGCCAATAGCACCACAGTATGTGACTTCTCAAGCGCAGCCGATCACAGCAGCAACGATTGCAACGCTGCAGGCGCATATTGAAAATTTATATATTTTTCGCTTGAAAAAACCTTTCAGGTGTTAAGTGCGTCGCATTTTATGAAAATACCTTTTACAGTTATGCATTTTTGTATGTATGCACAACCCGCTGTTCATTGTTCATTTACAAGCCTCCACGAACGCATGCCCGATGTGTCATAAATCAAGAGAACAGAACATAACTGAATTGTTTCACACACTTCATTGTTCATTATCGAAAGATTTCGTATGGAGCGTAGCAAATTTTGTGCATTTAATAAAAATAAAAAAAATTTTGTGAAGGAAAAATAACTGTACATGCATTTTCATTCTAGATTCGAATTCAACTTTTTGATAGAATGCGGTCAACTCGATTGCCTAGACAATTTGTCAAACACATCCACAAAGCGCTGCCATCAATCTTTCGTACAGAGAGCGATTGATCAGCCAAGCTTTCAAATATCAGAGAATGTACGTATGTATGTATGTATGTACAACATGAACGAGCCTAAAGTTCTAAATGCCAAGCAGTGTCAGCGTTTCTAATGATATTTCTGACAGAATGAGCCGTTATTGAGTGTGACATTTTTTGAAAGTTCAAATTGCATTCCTTTGATTGCAATACAAATGCATATATACATATGCACTTACACACATACCTACATTTATTCCAACACTTTTTAAATGCGGTCACAGAATTTATGGAAAATCTTTGATAAACGACAGCAACACTTTGCTATTGTCAATGAAAAAATTCTTCTCAGCTGCCATCTATACAAAGGTTTAAATTTTTATATCAAATTGATTAGATGGGTGGAATTAGATGAGAAGAGTGAATCATTTCATTAACAACAGAATAAGTACGAACATTTTTGTCCCTGATTCCATATAACTTACAGCCCTTATTAATGGTTTCCTTCTATACATGCTTTTGGCATAAGAGGGACGATATGAAGTGAGGATGTATGTAAAATTTTCTTTAGACAGGAGCAAAATTGTGCTCTGAGAAATTCTGCAATTCTCTATTTGCTACTAAAAGCCCCGCCGAAAGAGGTTCAGCCGCTCCGCGAATTTCTTCGGAGACACACACTGACATATTAAAAATTTAGAAATAATTGCGAAATTAAATCAACACTTCTTCCAAATCGAATGCAGACACTTTAACTTTTTTTCGAACTTATCAGAAGACTGAAATTGCGGTCCCTTTTTAGAAAAACATTCATTATGATGTTGGTTGTTCGCATCGAACTGACAATCTTCCGACTAACAGCCGATTTGTCCTCCATAAGCACGCTAGAACGCACACATACATATGTACGTGTGTATGTAAGAAGCTCGACCTGAATCAATGTTTATTTTTTATACACTTTTTATTTACTTAACAAACAAAAATTTTTCATTTAGTGACATCACCGTGCACCACACATACACGTACTCAGTTTTGAAAATAAATTGATGCTTCTCAAATCATTTAATAGGAATTGACAGACGTGGGCGTATGAATAATTGTATTGTGGTCGGAAATTGAATGGCATTTCATCAAATGAAAAGCTATTTTGTTGAGACAAGGAAATATTAATGAAATTGTCAAAAACAAAAAAAAAAAATTAATTCAAGGGAATTTGCTTAGAAGAAACGTGAAGTCAGCGGAGTGCTTCAGTAAGCTAATACAATACTTTACAAGCTGATACAATTCTTACAATAAAAAGGGCAGATAATTTTCAATTCGTTTCTGGCGTACATGATTACAAAAGCGAATTGGCGTAAAATTTACCGAATAATAAATTAAAGTAATGATGTGCTTGTTTTAACTGGTCGTCTACACTGGAGTATATGCCCAATTTAACACATTGAGTGCCATCTCACATGTTTTTATATGCCATCCAATTCTATCTGGAGTGCCACGTCGCATGAAAGTATACGACGCGTGTTTTTTTGTGTGCTTTCGTGCGGTATTACATACAATTTTTAATATCTACGCCGTAGACAAAAGGTTTTCGTCCAACTTTCATGGCATTATGATAATTTTATATGAGGATCATGTTTGTCAAAAATAAAAATCCAAAAACAAAAATACAAAAGTAAAAAAATTAAGAAGATCGGGGATCGCTCAGAACTCATTATAAGTACTACATTCACGTCACTTTCTAGCAAAAGCCCTGTTTGGACTCCCATAAAGATTATCGTCAAATCCTCTTGGCACTCTATGTGTTAAGAAGGGGTACAAACGAACCAGGATGTGGCTAATTTAGGAGATGATATGTTAGTAGTTTAAGGCAGTGGCGTAGATAGGGGGGGGATCAAGGGGATCAATCCCCCCCCATGAGAAATTGAAACTAAATTTTTTTAAAAATTGTACTTATACATGTATATGCGTCCATTTCTCGAAATGCCTTCAACCTTTTTGCAGTATGACATCATTTAAACCACTTTAAAATGAGAAAGAAAAAATCTTTTTATAATAGTTTTGAATTTGAACACAATGGAATTCAGTCGAAGAAAATGCTCTCGATGAAAGTGGAGAGAGTGTTATAAATAAAAATGACATTGGAAATTTTGTCGACACACGTTTGAATGATTCCCAAAGGTTCGATTTATTAAAAAATGTTTGGGTCCCATCTAAAAATTATGTGTTTCCGTTGCTGCAAAAGTTTGAAGCTCGAGGATTAAAGTTTTGTTATAAATGGCTGGAAGAATTTTCCTGGCTTACCTACTCAGAATTACACCAAGGGGCATTTTGTATTTCGTGTGTAGCATTTGCTAAAAGTGGTGGCAAGGGACCGCAAACTTTGGGTCATGTCTACAATTTTTTGCATACCCCTAAAAGAAAAGCCATTTTGGAAAACACCATTGAAGAACGAAATCTTTGAAAAGATTGAATCTGACTCGATGGGTTTCGAAGTATGAGGCCGTCAACGACTTTTTTGAGTTATTCCCGTTTGTTTACGAAACTCTAGATGCAATGAGAACCTCGGGAGAAGACGCCAAAAATCTGAAAAACGCCATGGATTTCGAAGTTTTAATATATTTACATATTATCAATGTAATTTTTCAACTTTCGTTGCCTTTGAGTCGTGAATTGCAAAAGGTTATTTTAGTTTTTATTATTTGGTCCAAGCCATGGATCTCGCCAAAGATTTGCGTGAGGAAGTAAAAAAGATTCGCGCAAAAGAAGACGCTTTTTCTGCAATTTACGAAGCTTTGAAAAAAATTGCTGAAAATCTTGACATTGAGATCAAACACAAAAGAATAGCGCGCAGACAAAAAAATTGAGCAAATCCTGAAGCTCAAATCACGGAAGATTATTTTCGGGTGACAGCGTTCAATCCTTTTCTAGATTTTTACATCATGGATCTTGGGGAAAGATTTACCAAACATGAAAATATACTAGAAGGATTTTCGGCCCTATTCAAGCATGATTTGAACGAAATCGACAAAGTAGCTGATAAATTCATCAAAACAGTCGACTTTTACCAGGAATTTTTCACTGCGGGGCCACATGCTGGTCTTGTCGAATTAAAAATGTGGAAGAGATATTTAATTCGTAAAGGCGATATCAAACCTGGAAACTCATTGATGCACTGGATCATTGGCCACAAGAAAATTTTCCGAATATCAATGTGTTGCTAAGGATATTAGCTACTTTACCAGTATCAACATCTACTGCGGAACGCACTTTCTCTAGTTTGAAACGGATAAAGACGATTTTGAGAAATACGACAAAAGAAATAAGTTTCTTTAAGATCTTAATCTTTTCTCTAAGATCTATAAATTTCATTACAAAATTAGACATTTATTTTTGTCTCTTTTTTTTATTGTAGGATCGCTTGAACGGATTGACTGCTCTAGCTATTCATCATGATATTCCAATCACAGCTGATGAATTCATAGATAAGTTATCGAAAAAATCCCGAAAACTTGATTTTCTTCTTTAATTGATGCAAGAATTTTTTGCATATTGAGGGCATCCAAGTGAAAAAATTTATCCATAACTTTTTGTTTGTTTATATAGAGTATGGTAAGTGATTCCCATGATTATGGAAAAAGAAAACCGATAAAAATATATTGAGTGTAAAAAAAAAATATTGCCAAATTATATCCCCCCCCCATCACAAGAAGCTATCTACGCCACTGGTTTAAGGTGAAGTCCAAAATAAACAAGACTGAACTAAAATAGAAACGACAGGAGCTTTATTCTGATAACTTCGAGTTTATTTATTCAAAATAGTCCCCTGTGACCTCGATAAACTGTTTTGCGCGATCTAAAAGCTTTTCGAAAGAGTGTTTCAGGTCATTGATCTGAATGTCCTTCAGGATGTCGGTACAAGCTTTTTGGATGGCTTCTACGGACACAAAACGTTTTTTTCTCGTGACCAAATGCTGTTTTCCTAATAGGTAGAAGTAACAGGGAGCCATATTAGGCGAATACGGTGAGTGGTTGATGGTTAAAATGCGATTTGTAGTGAAAAAATCAGTCACAAGAGTGGATCGATGAGATGGTGCATTATCGTGCAATAAGCGCCAGCTTCCTTCTTCGCGGTAGGTACTCAGGGCGAATTCCACGAATGCGATGCAACAAACGCTTCAAAACGCCAAGATTGCAAAATTGCATTGTTGGTTGGGCCCAATTCTCTTAAAAAAAAATAAATAATTGGCGCGTACACTTCTGTTAGGTGTTTGGCCGAGCTCCTCCTCCTATTTGTGGTGTGCGTCTTGGTGTTGTTCCACAAATGGAGGGGCCTACAATTTCAAGCCGACTCCGAACGGCAGATATTTTTATGAGGAGCTTTTTCATGGCAGGAATACACTCGGAGGTTTGCCATTGCCTGCCGAGGGGCGACCGCTATTAGAAAAATGTTTTTATAACTTTTGCTTTCACCGAGATTCGAACCAACGACCTCTCTGTGAATTCCGAATGGTAATCACACACCAACCCATTCGGCTACGGCGGCCCAATTCTCTTAGAATCGTTAAAACAAATGAGCATCAACTTGATTTTTGACTTTCCAAACGCGATTTTTGGGTGGTGGCTCGTCTGAGGCCTTCCATTCGGCAATTTGACGCTTAGTTTCAGGTTCATGTCGAAAACTCCATGTTTCACCACCAGTTACAATGTTGTAAAGCAAGTACTCGTCTTTTCTTGTCTCTTTAATGAGGTCTTTCGAATGTTGAATTCTGAGCAATTTTTGGTCCTCAGTTAACTTGTGCGGAATAAAACGTGCACAGACCTTTCGTGAGCCCAAATGATCAGTTGAAGTGTGTTAAATCGATGTTTTGGAGATATTCAACTCCGATTCCATGAATTTCAACGATGATTTCAGTTCATTTTTGATAAATTTACGAACAATTTCGATGGAGTTTTCGATGATTACTGATTTTGGGCGATGTTCATTGTCATTTATGTCCTCACAACCATATCTGAAACGTGATTGTTTGTACCCCGATGACACCAGCATACTGATACTTTAGACGCAATAACTTCGCTACCACTAAACCGAAAGCCACCAAGCTTTCTCATTAAAAATATTGCGCCATAAAAAACATTTTTTTGACGCCAGTCTAGTTTATTTTGGACTTCACCATCTAAAATTTCTTGGGATTCTGGAAATGGAAGATTGACGCATAGTAAATGGCTAGTATTGTAGTATCACCTAGTAGTACTTTCGGCCACTGTACCCGAAAGGGCAGATTCGGAAGGGCACAGGTTCGGGAACCCGGTCATGAAACAACAATTGATAGAAAAAGTTTTTTCTAATGCCAGTCGCTCCTCGGCAGGCAATGGAAAGCCTCCTAGTATATTTTTGTGATAAAAAGCTTTCTCATAAAAAACTAACTGCCATTCGGAGGCGCCTGAAATCTTTAGGCAAAAAAAATATAAATAAAGACACGTAAAGACAAAGGTAAAGGTGAAGGAAAGGTGAGGTGAAGGTTAATATGTAGACGAGAAAGGTAATAAAGATAAAAATGGGGATAGAGATAAGGACAAAGACAAAGACAGAGTTAAAGATAAAGATAATGACAAAGATAAAGTTAAGGATAAAGACAAAGATAAAGATAAAGATAAAGATAAAGATGAAGATAAAGATAAAGATAAAGATAAAGATAAAGATAAAGATAAAGATAAAGATAAAGATAAAGATAAAGATAAAGATAAAGATAAAGATAAAGATAAAGATAAAGATAAAGATAAAGATAAAGATAAAGATAAAGATAAAGATAAAGATAAAGATAAAGATAAAGATAAAGATAAAGATAAAGATAAAGATAAAGATAAAGATAAAGATAAAGATAAAGATAAAGATAAAGATAAAGATAAAGATAAAGATAAAGATAAAGATAAAGATAAAGATAAAGATAAAGATAAAGATAAAGATAAAGATAAAGATAAAGATAAAGTAAACATAAAGATAAGGATAAAGATAAAGATGAAGATAAAGATAAAGTAGACATAAAGATAAAGATAAAGTTAAAGAGAAAGATGAAGATAAAGGTAAAGTAGATATAAAGATAAAGATAAAGTTAATGAGAAAGATAAATAATCATAAGTATAAAGAAAAGTTATTAATATAAAGAGAAAAATAAAAATCAGTGCAGAAATAAAAACAATGATGGAGATTGGAAGAGGGATAAGGACTGAGACGAAAAGATAAAAATAAAGTGAAATCGTACAGAAAAAAACAAATTACAACGCTAAATTAAGTCGATTTTTCCACAATAAGCGATATTAATAAGCAATTAATAAACAATTACTAGATCGACACATCAGTTTAGCGCAAACAAAAAAAAAGAGGGCAACAAATTAACACCTTCATTATTTAATCAAGCAAAATTTTGCACTATTATTGTACTTTTTTTCCATTCATTTAAAATTTGCACAGCTGTTTGGTGGGCGCGCAGTTGCAGCGTTGTGATTGTCATTATTCGCGGAAGCAGTGCCAGGTAATTGTGGGATCCACCAACAGATGCCGGCGAAACAAGAAAAGAGAAAGAGGGAGAAAAAGAGAGAAAGGGGCGCGAAAGAGTTACAGGGCCAATCAATGCGCCTACAATAAAAGCCGTATCATCAATACAAGTAAATAAACAGTTATGGCTCAACACAATGATTAGTCACAATTGGCAGGTGTTTCACAGTTGAGCAGCGTTCATTAACCCCAATGATTGTTTTGAACTGGTTGTGGTGTTTTTGGTTTTTTGTATGGATTTGAATTGAAATTCGCACTTTTTGTGAAATTCAAGGGAAATTGTTTTTATTGCAACCAATGTGAATGCAATATTTGTTGCCGCATGCCACGTAAAGAACTGCTATGCAACTTTGTAGGAATTTCACAACATAAAGCAAATGCATTTCCGCTCTTTATTAAGCGAGCATTTTACAATTTTAATTTTAATCAGGCTATCCTCCTGACACATATTCGGCACCTTGGAGTACGCTCATAAAAATTGTAATCATTTCAATATCACTTTAAAAACCTGCACTTTCTACTCCACATTAAACAGCACTACCGCCGCCTTGGCTTGGTAGTAGTTATGAAAATTTTCCTTTCAACACATTCGTTTTTCTGCACAAATTTCGTTCTGATTTTCTTTAAGTTTATTTTACTACTTTGGTCAACGAAGAAAAAAGAAAAAAATATAATAAAACTAGCAAACAAACGGACTCGCATAAAAATAATAAAATCACTTTTAACACTCGCTCGTCACATTAAAACAGCCGGTGGCAATAAAAAACAGTGACACTTTTTTACGCCTTAGAAGGCTATTTGGCTCAGCCGCATGTGTTAGTGAATTACTTGACTCGTTAGTTTCTATTGACAGTTACTATTTTATTACTTTTACGAGTATTCTTGTTTCGAGCGCGGCGTAGCGCAATTTTCGTTTCGCTTGAATTCGACTTTTTCTTTTGGCTAAACACTTTGCCGCCTTTAAAAATAAACTTCGCTGGTAGTTAACAGAAAATGTTAAGATTTTGCTCTAGCGAAAAAAACATTTTAAATTTTATGGCCCAGCGACAAAAGTGTAACATTGGTAATAAAAATAATGCTGTCCAGAAATATATATGAAGAGGTAGAATTAAAAGGAAAATAAAAATGAAAATAAGCAGACATTGCAATGCATTGCAAGGGCAAATTCAATATCAAGTCAAAAGAAGTTTTGTAATAAAAATGTATTAATGCAAATATTAAAAACGGTTGCGGTCTTTCTCTTGGTTCATGTACATTTAATTTACATACACAAGTACCATTGCCATTAAATGCAACCTTGCTGTCATAAGTCATTTAATAGCAGGCATCAATTGCCGACCATAAAAATGTGCTGAGTTTTAATATTTTACATTTGAAGTTATAGAGAATATTTAAGGGCTTAAGTAGAAAGTTCAAACAAAATGTGAAAAGTGTAAGAGTTCAACTTTCATCTGCTTTCGATGTAAGAAAAAGCAATAGGGGTATTCATTCAAGCAAATATTTTGTGGCACTACTTTTCTAAAAATAAAGTTTAATGATCACAAAACACTACACTGATTGACAAAAATAAACTTGTGCCAACGGCAGCCGGTTCCACGTATTGTACAAAAATACAAGTGGAAACACTCTTATTCATCCTATTTTTTGACAGACACCCTTGCTGTGAGTTTGACAGGCAGTCAAATGTGTGATGGTGTGAGTGCTTGGACCTTTTGCTTGAGCGTAGTGGCGGTAATACATATCTTAGCTATAGTTGAGCTTTTATTGAGATATATCTGAATTTCTGCGTAATTTTTTAGACTTTTCGAAACGATTTTCTATGAAATTTAATCATTTTTTATGCAACCATGTTACGCAAAGTGTCAATTTTTAATCAGGTGATCTCAGCTGTGGACATTTTTTGACAATCAGCTGAGAATATTTTTGCTTATGCATCTGTACAGTGGTTCTACGTTACCGGAACCATCCGATTTTATATCCGGCCAAGGACTATCGATCCAGCAGCATTCCTTGTAAATGTATGGGAAATGTTTATGCTGCTGTAACAACAACAATCAATGAATTTTTGCATGCAGTTTTTCTATTTTACTTCATTTTGGCTCCCTAAGGCAAAAAATTTGGCACCCATATTTTTTTGTTGATTGCAGCTTCATATTTAAAAAAAAATCTGACACCTTACTTGAAACCCAGCTTGAAAATGTTTTTGTTTATGTAAAAGTATAATTTTCTGGAGTATTTGCGTTGAATTTGGTCTCTCCCAAAGCGTTAAACAAAAATCAGCCAATATGCGCGGGCTCCATTCGCCCTGGTATCGTTTTTCTCCCCGAAATTCTTTTGGATGTATTAAAAAATTTGTTTGGTTCACTGGGCGTTCTTCAAGAAATTGTTTCTAATGACTTTTTCAACCTATTTCACTGCTTCTAACGCTGCTTTCTGTATAATGAGTTGAGCATAAAGATAGTGTTAAGGACTTAAGGTTGGGCTAGGTTAGCCTGGTTGGCAACAAGCCACTCATAGACCTTTTAGTCCCTAGCGATACCAGATGAAGACTGACCTCTATGAATACCTAAAGTAGACATCATGTAGGATGTCAGCGCTTTTGGCGAATCTAAGCAGCGCTGGGGGATCCGCTTTTGAGACGTCCTCCACACTCTCAAACAATGGGGCTCCCAGGCATTTTAAACGCGTTTTTGATAATTAAGGACTTTAGGGTATACTAATAAATAACCAATAACATTTCTAACTGTAAGTAGTAGATTTTTTCCAATTTAAATTGAACTATACAATGTAACTATATGAAGGTTTCAGTTTGTATGGAAAGTGCCACGCGCGCTTTTCCAATACCTATCACTTTTCACCACCTGTCTTAAGGCATTCGCAATTTGTGTGACTTCATCAAATTTCATTATCTTAGCTTTTGTGGCTCCGGCGAAAAGCGATTTGGAAATTTTTGTCCCCACGCCCCTTATGCATTGATGCCGGATTCCGGTTCCCGGTTCCCTATGTTAATTAGGTCTTGATTCTTTGTTTCACAAATGGAGGGACCTACAATTTCATGCTGCCTCCGAGCGGCAGATGGCTTTTTATGAGGAGCTTTTCATGACAAAAATACACTCGGAGGTTTGCTACTGCCTGTCGAGAGACCACCGCTATTAGAAAATTTTTTTTTTTTTTATTTTACTCGGGTGCTACCCGAGTGCCTCGACATGCATTACTAGTCATGCATCAACTCGTTCGGCTACGCCGACCGTTTAGGAATTCAGGGTATAGCGCCCACATTTTTAGGATTTTCTTCTTCAATGAGTTAAGCGTCAATTTGGTTCCTGTACATTTTGACTTAAAAAATAATTGAGTAAATTTTTTAATTTTTTTTTATTTACCTGCAAAGTCATGCACCTAGCATTAAATTTCATTTAGTTCAACTAACCTGCAAAGAAAAAGAAAAAAAATTTTATTATGCATTTTTACTATTAAATGCGTTTTAGGAGTTCCGCCATAAACTTAAAAACTATTTAATTTTATCAAGTTTGTATCTTTATTTGTGTGCTTAGAAAATGCGAACGCGAACTTTCAAAGGCTGTAAAATGCGCTCATATAAACACTAGAAAGTAAGAATATTAAATATTGAAGGGGAAAGTGTAACTTTTTTTATTAGTACAGAAAAGGATAGTAAAAATTTTATAGCTGTTCCAAGAAGTTGCGCAAAAAATGCTGGATACTGACAAGAATGTAATGGATTTTTGGAAAGAAATATATTTTTATTTATCAGTAAACACAATAAAAATATTCTTAAAGGCATATAAAAAGTGTTAATATAATAAGCCACAAATGTGGTGCGTGGTAAAAAGCCACAGAAATGCAAATGCAAAGTTCTTTGACTGGGAAATACTGACTGAGAATCTTACAGCGGGCAAAGCGATTGAGTGAATGCAGTTTACGCGCATAGCACAGCCCTAACTATGAGTCAAATAAGTGCATAAAGTATCTCCATATCCAAGTGCATGTAAGTTAAGGTGTGGGAAGCGTTCGGCGGAGTGGGGGTGCTCAGAGTGTCTAACTGGTTAACGAGGCAATACGAAAATCACCAATTATCATATGGAAAATGCAAAGCACAAAGTGCAAAGCATGCAGTGGAAGTGGTGCTGTCAAATACGGCTGCAGACATAGTGAGATCCAGCAGCTAACAGCCAGCCACACGCATGCGCAGTGCCAGTCGGACACTACCGGTTAGCCGTTGGTGTTGACTGGCGTTCTAATGGGTTGTGTAACTATTTTTTTTCATTCGCGTTTTGCTTCCTCTGCGTGTCAATTGCAATTGCAGTTGAGTGAAGTCACTGATGGTGCATGGCAGGCAAGTTTTTTTCCAAGACATTTCTTCTTCGTTTTCAATTTACTTACTTATGCGCGTATATGTATGCACTTATGCGCAGCGGAAGCGTTAGGGAAGTGTCAACTATATATGGCACCTTCGTTTGCATTTGTTGCACTGTGTTGAAATGCGAGACGACACCCCAGCCAATGTATGCTACCGACCAACTGGCTGGTTATTGGAGTGTTTGGCAGCTCAATTCGCGGAAAACGCGGACGATCTGAATTCCCTCTGCAAATGCATAATTATTACTTAGTGGAAATGTGCTAGTTTGGCGCGGTGAACGGCGGACAGTTAGACAGTTACAAACTTCCGACTTTGTTGCATTTGCATTTAAAAAGTGAGCACTTAGAAATGGTATAGAAAAGTGTGAAATATTTTTGTTTTTTCAGACACAAAAAAAAAAAAGGAAAAAACAAAAAAATAAAAGATAATAGCTCACGGATTGGTGGCAATACTGGTGACCGCATTCACGTGAAGAGAAGGTAAGGAATGCGGTGCCTGCCGTGGAAATTCTTTGAGTAGTGGGTTGCTGAAGTGGTTTTAATGAGTAGCAGTGGACTTCTTTGCGGTGAAATTGTTTTTTATGGTTAAAAATTTTAATTAACGGTAAGCGTTACTCGCGTCTCATATTGCATGGCATTCATTCGCATGCCTAGGTTCCGTTGAAAACACACAAAAAAATCACACCAACAACTGTGCGCAATGTCTAAAACTTAAATTTCTGTATACTTAAGTAGTACTCGCATGTGTGTTCGTATGTGTGCGTAATTTTCATAAATTACATTTAAATGCATTTTCTTATATAAATTACCTGTACAATGCCATTTTTGGTATTTTAAATGTGGCAGTAGTATGACAAAAGAAAACAAACAAAAAAAAATATGCTTGCATACTCACACATATTCTCTTATGTACAAGTGTGTGTATGTATGTATGTCTGTACAATAGCATGCAATTCACCATTGCGGAAGCAATTCGCCAGCCGGTTTTCATTTAGCTTGTTCAACCCCACGCAGCAATGCATTTCAAGCGACATTTCGAACGAAAACCAATTAACTCGAAAAGCGAAGAAACGGAAAACAAATAAAAAGGCATTAAAAACAAAAGGACAATCTAAATGCCACAATGGCAACTGAATTGGCGTGCAAAACGACAGTAAAGCGGAATTAAATTAATTGCAAAATGCTAAATAAATATAAATAAATTGGATAAGACAAGGAGCGCGTAAAAAACTTTGCAGGGCAGGAATAAAAAAATATGTATAAAAAGTAAAAATTCGAAATATACTACATAAATGGAAGAAGAGCAAATAAGAGTTTAACCATCTACTGAAGATGGGGTTCATCGATAGCAGAAGAAGAAGAAGATGATGAAGAGAAAAACAATTATAATTCTGAAAAAAATTTCAGAACTGTTGCTGTATTGCGACTAAATGAGACCAGTTGCGGCTAAAGGCCCAGTTAGTACAGAATTAATTTCCGTAACTTTATCCGCGGCTGCCGTAGCCGAATGGGTTGGTGCGTAACTACCATACGGAATTCGGAGAACGTAAGTTCGAATCTCCGTGAAACACCAAAATGAAGAAAAAGTTTTTTCTAATAGCGGTCGGACCTTGGCAGGCAACATCAAACCTCCGAGTGTATTTCTGTCATGAAAAAGCTCCTCTTAAAATATATCTGCCGTTCGGAGTCGGATTAAAAGTGTAGGTATCTCCATTTGTGGATCAAGATCAAGACGCACGCCACAAATAGGAGGAGCAGCTCGGCCAAATACCTAAAAAGGGTATATGCGCCAATTTCCAATAGGAGATGTTATTTTGATATTCAAAGAAAAGTGCTATTTTTCAATATAAATGATCGGATGTTTATTTCATTATAAGGAAGAAGGTATGCCGTTAATAGTGAAAAAATAACATCAGACAAATGACCACCACGACCATCCTGGACCAGGACAATATCCTTTTCATGAAATTTTCCATAACCGAATTAACGAATTCCATCTTTGAGGTCTTGAATCGACCCTGGGCTGTTGGCGTAGACTTTCTCTTGTCTAGATCAATACCATCCAATTCCGGCATTCAAAATAACACCTGTTATTGGAAAACCGTTTATATATTGTATATATACATATATCACTTCACCATCATCTTCATTTGGCGCTACAGGTCTCTCCAAGCTTTGGCCGGTCCGGGCCTTGGCTGTAACATTTGTCGCCTGTTCGATTTAACCCTCGCTTGAGTTTTCCAGCAAAGTATACCAAGTAGCTCAGCCAGCCGATCTACGGCATCCAACCATCTGAGTTTTGGCCTTCACTTGCCCCTATTTCTTCTGCACGCACCCAGCAAGACTTTCTTCGGCGGGTATGCTTCGTCTGCCCTTATAATGAATGTCACCAGCCCATCGTAGACGATTAAGCTTTATTGTCGTGACAATATCCGTGTGTTTATATAGCTTTTGAATCGTGTAAGTGAATCGTATTCTCAAATTTTCGTTTTCGCAAACAGCACCAACTATTTTTTTAAGGACTTTATGCTCAAAAACATTGAGTTTTTGCTCAGTGGCCTAGTTTAGTGTCCAAGTTCCTCTAATGTACGGGTACGATACGTTGCTCGTTGCTTTTCCAAGAATACGGCGTTTGGAATGTCTTTGAAATGCAAAGTAGCATCTTTTCGCGGCAAGTATTCTTTGATCATTTTCAACCGTTATGTTGTTTTTATTGTCGATTTTGACACCGAGATATTTGAATGTCTGATTCATTTCGAAAACGTAGAAACCTATTTTAAGACTTTGGCCGATGCTGTGTTTTGCTTGCTCTTGAGGTAATGCCGCTATTGCCTTCGTTTTGTCCGTAACAAGTGATAATCTTATTCTTCTTGTCGCTGTATCAATTTTTATAAAGGCTTCTTTAAGGTCATCAAGGGATGTCGCTATAAAGCCCAAACCATCTGTATATGCCAGGATTTGTAGTGATGGGAAGAATAAAGTTCCGTCTATGCCTATACCAGCTTACCTCATTACTTTTTCAAGAGCGAAAGTGAATAGCAGCTATAAAAGACTATCACCTTGTTTGAGGCCATTTCTTGATAAGAATTCCGATGACAGTGTTTTTCCAATTTTGAGGATGTTTCTACCATTTGCTAGTGTTAATTTTGTTGGTCGAATAAGAAAAAATTATGGAAATTAGTTGTATACTTCCGCTCAAAATGAGCCGCATCAGTCGATTCTTTTACATCTAAAGTGCTTGTGAATCTCTAAACCCATCTTGTGGGGGACTTTAATTCGACCTGCACTCTTGCAATATTAAATAAACTGTAGAAATTAAAAAAACTTCATCGTTTGGAGCTTCTTCGATTTGGCTACGCAAAAGTGATTTTAAGTCGCTATGGGAAGTCTTAATACGTATATATGTATGTACATATGTATTCTATATATAATATTGTACATCCATTAAAAATACTGAGAATTTATACCTTCGCTTTATTTTGTCTCCTCGCCGATATATTCTACTCATTCTACATTCCTAAATAATTGTATTGAGTTTTATTATATTGTTTTAAGTTTATTTTTTACTTAATATTACATTTCTTTGTTGTCCCAAAAGGCATCCACTTATCAAAAAAACAAACAAAAAAAAAACGGTAGTCAGCGCGTAAATAGAGGTAGCAAAAGTAGTGCTGTAAAAATGCTTTTGTTTCGCTCTGTCTGACCTTAAAGTTTATTTTTTACTCAAAACAAAAATGAATGATAAAAATGAGCGAAATAAAAAAATACTGAAAAACAACAACAAAACTGTTCGCTCTACATTGACTATGAATACGCAATTAAGCCTATTTATTTTGCTTTAAATTACAATGGAATTGAAAACAAATGTTCGTAAGTTCGCGTATTAACGGTATTTTTTACACGTTACAGTGTTAAATGTGGATTCTGTAGCATTTGGGGCAAATATTAATTTTACGGTATGTTTCTTTCTTGATTATGGATATTTTTAAAGAAGGTGCTGTTGTTGTTGTTGTTAAAGTTGAGATAAAAGGCGCTTACTTAGTGGATTTCTGCTAAGCAGAGCACAGCTTAGAATAAGCAAAAAAATGTGCATTTTCACTTTACCTCCATTTCCGAAACTCGGTTGAAATACGGCTCGCCTCAAAGCCTCCAATCCAAAGCCAGTAAAAAATGTTTGTAAATTTTAATGTCTTGTACTGTTTGAGACAAAGATTCTGCGATTGCGAGGGTGAGTATTGTAGGCTATGGAAAAATGCTGAGCTTTTCAACGACATAGGCATAGCGCAGCGATTAAGGTCCAGCGGCTACGTTGGCTGGGTCATGTCGTCGTAATGATAGCAGCAGAAGACGAAGTCCTTCTATGCGTAGGAAAGATCAGGAGGAGAAGGACATGGCTGCACTTGGCGTGTCCAACTGGCGCTGTTAAGCACGAGCAAGAAACAACTTGTGAACTTTGTAAAACTTGCCCAAAATTGCGTAAGCGGTTCTCGGGCCAATCAAGAAACAGCTTTAGGGACCTAATGTAATGCAACTTCAAGCAAGTTGAGTTTGAATTTTTCACTTAAGCTGAAGATTGCACAGGCTTTCATAGACCAAGTATTGGCAATAAAACAGAGGGTAAGAGTGTGTGGTGATAGCTAAGCTGCTCTATGTAAAGGCAATCACAATTTCAGTTATGACTTAATCATCTCGGTGAACCATATAAAATTGTTCTGCCTTGAGTGCATGGATATATGGGAGTATATGGTAACGAGGCATTAATAAGAGTTTGTGATCAGATTGCAGGTACTTTTTCCAATAAGGTTTTTTTGACAGATCACGCGTGACTACGGTGCAGTTGCGGCCAGTATTAGAAATGGATTATCTCTAAAAAATAACATGAATGGTCTACACAAAAATAAAAAAAATTGCCCAATCAATTTGGGTGTTTTTGTTTTATTTTAACTTAAATTTCGATGCCTTTAAATTTATCACCCTTTATATTTGGTTAGACTGGAACTAGCACTGGGCTATACTAAGCATAATTTAAACCGCCAGCAGTACTTTCATACCTTTCTTCGGTAATCGATGCCTCAGTCGTAAGATTAATGAACTATTGACTCACTTGAGAGGCAAGACATTGTGGCCTCAGTCTCTGAAGTTTTCGCTAAGCACCTGTTTTGTTGGAATAGATGGAACTGTATGCAACTTGCCAGGCCTTTTTCATGGTTCTAGCACTTGCACCTTCCACGGACTGGGTAGGCATTAAGTAAATGGTTCAGGTGATTATGATCGCAGTCTCAGAAAAAATTATCTACTCAAATGGATGAAATTACAAGCAACCTTTGCAATCTCTTCATGGTCTTCTTTCATGATTTTAGCGCTTGAATGGCTTACATAGCGGCTCCTTTTTCATGGCGATCTCGTGTTTGTAGGCATAAAAAATGTGTGAATTTACCTTCATTAAAAGTCAGCAGTGAGTGATCTGGTACGAGCAATTGACAGTCATTACTAATTTTTCCACAGGAGAGTCCTCAAATTTTCATTTCTACTGCAGTGTTCATATCAAATTTATTCAAAACAGTCAATGTCATGGATTTCATAATATTAAATAAGTTCGACCAACTTGAAAAAAATGAAAAACAAATTACTGCAAATAATTCTCACCAAAGGAACGTGTTTTGATTACAAAAATTGCTGCATCTTTGAAAAATGCGCGGCGTGTTAACGCGATACCCAAACAAAAATAGCACAAAACGTGAGGACAACGAAAAATAATGAAATTTATATGTACACAAATACTTTAGACATAAAAAAGAAATAAGAGCGAGTGTTCAAATAATGTTAGTTGGGAATATGTATGTATGTATATATGGATATATAAGAGTATTCTTATTTATAATATCGCTTCTGATTGCAGTGGTACGGAAAGAATAAATGAATGAATGAATGATAAAATCAAGTGTCAGTGAAAATCGCATAAGTGCATATAAATAAATAAATCTGTCCATCTGTGAATGAGTTTTGGTGTTCATATAGTAAATTGAAAATTATAATGAATGGTTTTTGTTGTCTTAGGTGCTCTGATTCAACATTTTTATGTTATTCTTGGCACGTTAAACTGCGACTACCTTCAATTGCGCGAAAAAATTAATTGTGATATACTTTATATAAGAACCATCATAAAACATGTTTCAAAAATTCTTGCAATGTAATAATTACTTGAAATATAACAAGTCGAAAATATTTTAATGAGTGTTAACTTTTTTCGCTGAAATATTATCGCTTTTCAATTTTGTTTCGTAACTGGTTACTTGTTCGTCAATGGAATTTTTCGTGTTAACTAATTCAAGTTATTTTAATTTTCTTAAAACGCAGCTTGACTTGCAAAACTATTTGTTTTTGAATAAGTAAACGACTTAGAAAGCAGATAAAATGTATAGTGAGATAATTGCATTCCTAAGCGTTTTTTAAGTGCAGTAGTGCACTATTTGGAAATACGACCAATAAAGTGAGCAGAATTCTGGTAGTATTTTTTGTTTGTTTATAAGGTCTGATTTTAGTGGCGGAAAGAAGACATGTTTCAAAAAAATGTAAGAAAATAAAATAAATTTAAATTTTAGGAATTTCATTAACTCGTTTTATGGAGAAAATGCACGATATCTCAGCGAAAAAAAAATTGTAAAACATTAACGCAAATTTTACGGCACTTGAAATTTGCACTTTGTTGAATGGGCTTCAAGTTGAATAGGCCCAGATTATCTGAAAAAAATGAATGGGCTTTAAAACTGTATACTTAGAATATCTTAAAAAATTCTAAATAAATTGGAAATTGTGTTAAACATTTGTAAATTTTTAAAAATTTTGTGCAAATTTTTTCTTATGTTGTATCTTAAACTGTATTTTTATAAAAAAAAAATATAAAAAAAAAATAAATAAATAGTCGAATCATGCCTTATGCGTACACTTCATTTTAACGTTGACAGTATAAATACCAGAAGAGGTATTTGATATATAGATTTTGCTAAAACTGGCGCAAACAAATTTTAAAATTTTCACAAATATTTTCCCAAAATTAAAAAAAAAAAATATTTCCTATAGCATTTCCAAGCAGACCGTAATTATAGTGTAGAAGTTTTTGATACATCGATTTTGTATTTAAAAAAAAAATTGTAAATTGTTACAAAAAATTTTCCAAGAATAAAAAAAAAATATTTCCTCTAGCATTTCCAAGCAGACCCTAATTATAAAAGGTTTTTCAATAACAGGTGTTATCTATGGCTATCGAGAGATGATTAACCATTTCTTATGGCCGGAATTGGATGGTATTGATCTGGACAACGTTTTTTTTTCAACAAGACGGCGCTACGTGCCACACAAGCAACGAAAACATTGATCTTTTACGGGAAAAGTTTCCGGACCGTGTTATCTCTCGAAGAGGTGATTACAATTGACCACCGAGATCTTGTGATTTAACACCTTGAGACTTTTTTCTTTGGAGCCACATGAAAGTGAAGGTTTATGCCTACAGCCAGGGTCGATTCAAGACCTCAAGGATGGAATTCTATATCGAGGACATAGAACAGCCACTTTGCAATTCGGTTATGGAAAATTTCATGAAAAGGGTATTGTCCTGTCCCGGTGGTCATTTGCCTGATGTTATTTTCCACTATTAACGGCTTACCTTCTTCTTTATAATGAAATGAACATCCGATCATTTATATAAAAAATTGCAGTTTTCCTTGAATATTAAAATAACACCTCTTATTGGAAAAGCCTACAATAGTAAAGAAGTTTTTGATACATCGATTTTGCATTTTAAAAAATTTTAAATTTTCCCAAAATATGGCCCAAACATTATTAAAAAAAACTATTTACTATAGTACTTCCAAGCAGAATTTAACTAAAATAAAAAAGTGTTTCATACATCGATTTTATACTTAAAATTTTTTTAATTTTTCACAAAAAATTTTCCAAAAATTATTTATAAAAAACCGATATATTATATCCGTACTTCCAAGCGGAGCGTAATCAAAGTACAGAAGATTTTGCTGCAACTATTTTAATGTTGTCGAAACCGGCTAGTTTAAAAATAAAAGTTCGAAATTAAAAAAAAAAAAATTTTTTTTTGTAAAAGTTATTTATAAAAAGTTCTATATTTATATAGACTCTATCTTTTTCTTTTACATTTCCTGGTAAATTCCCATTGTCCTTAACTTAGGTGATTTCGCTTCGCCTTGCTTAATTCCCCTCTGTATTCGGAATTCTTACCTACACTCGTGCAGCATGACATTTGCTGTAGCTGTAGCTAATGAGTACTAACCCCTTAGCACCATTTATTGATTTATAAATTGTACATTTTTTCATACAAACCTACCTCCTAAAAACAGCAATAAGTAATACTTAAAAATGATTCAGATGACTTCACATATGCACACATTTACATATAAGTATGTAGGTGTGCACATTTCAAATTTCACAGTTACTTGTTTCCCCTTCCTACTTACACGCAAGTATACACCCAAACGTACATTCTTATGTGTGCTCAGAAAATATTTTGCTTGAAGCGCACGTTTTTTCTCGCATTAAAATTCTTCCACTCAAATAGTTTGAACAGCTGTTTTGTCACTACAACTCATTTGCATAAAATTATTTACTGCTCTTAAATTATTTTCATTTAATTTTACTACCTTTTCAAGAGCACATATTTTTCTTCAGTAATTTGCATTCTATTCTGCCTTACTTTCGTAAGTAAATGAAAAACTGTAGGAATATGTGAAAATAATAATAATCAGAGTAATAATAACAATTTTAATAAAATAATTTGACTGTGAGGCAAATTTTACATACCACTTTATGCATCAGTTGCGCGCAACGAGCGATATTTTTGAGGTGCATACATATTTACATGT
>JAYXIM010012673.1:0-15408 GCA_037575425.1 Anastrepha fraterculus | reverse complement strand
GATAATATTACAGCAGTTTTTTGTTTGGAAGGTAAATTAGAGTCTTATAAAAGTGTTCCTGATTGCTAGGTGACCTGAAGATGCAGACCTAAATTATCGTCGTAAATTCAGTCAATTTGAGCTCACAACATTCCGCCCTTCTGCGTATCATAGCAAAGGGGAATGTCTCGATACCTGGGCTAAAAGTGTCAGCATTCCAAGCACGTAATTGAATTGAGTCTTCATTGCAAGCAGTCGATTTTTTTATGTGAAGATATTGATAGCCATTGACATCAGTTGAGCAACCTTTATTTTATTTACTAAATATCGATTTCAGTAAAATTTCAGTTGGAAAAGTGAATTGTATTATTACTTCATTGCTTTATTACCAACGAAACGGAAGTGTTTTTGTTGACTTATTCCTCTAAAGCATTGTGCTGAGAGTGAAAGATAGAAGGATAAGGTATTTGAAAAACGTAAATTGATCCTTTTCTTATAAAATTTTTTAATGCATCTGCATATGAAATTCTTTAAAGTCAAAGAAATTCGGTATGCGCTTAGAAAGTATTCAGCTGGCTAATTCGATGCAAAGTCACACTAAAAAGGACATATTCCTTTCAATTCATTCCTTAAAGACGAAAGAAAAAAAGGCTTTGAAAATAATAGAGTATTGTGAGCAGACATCGTGACTTCATCCTACTATAGTTCCATACAAAATGGTGCAATTTGTCTAATCATTGAGGGTAATACAAAAAAAAAAAATATTTTACCTTTTAATTGTATTCGAAATTTTGCTTTTTTTGTTAAAATGTTTATGCAAGGTAGTGCACGTTTTCTCACATAACGAAAATGTTGATGAGCCTTATCCTTTTATGCTTCGCTGGTTTATGGCCCCTTCATATTCATTACCTGATCGTTGTCATTGCCTCGGTTATTTACTTGTCTTTCCGTTGTAGTGATTTTGTGTTTTCTCCTTCCTTTTTCTGCACAATTTACTACTCACATACATATGAACATCTGCTTCTATTTTCCCTGTTCGTTAACATTTTTTGGTAGCATTTTTTTGTATGTAGTTCATGTGAGGCTTAAACCTGTTCTACGTCTTTTTTTACTGCCCATTTCGTATGTGTACTTAGGGGCTTATTTCTTATTTGCTCAAGCAGAATAATTTGCGGCATTTACCTGTTTCAGGTGCAGTTCTCGCATGTTACCAGAAATTTTCATTGCTCGGTAGAATCAAATTTAAACACTTGGCGCAGTGAAATCAGATTTTGAAGAAGAGTATAGCAAGCAGTTTTTACAAAGTTTTCACTCCGCATGCCTTTTTGAGCAACAGAGTCATGTCCAGTGGTGAGACCAAAATATTTCTGGTTAACCCTCAAAAACAGATGATGCATTTTTGGTTTTACAACAGGTCTCAAGTTAGCTGCTGCGAATGTTGCTGTAGGTTAACGGGTTTCTGCTGTTAGAGTGATTTTAAGATCGTGTGAGCCGAGCTTCCGAGCTTCGGAGTTATTTTATTTGTTTTTAATTTAGTTTACTTTAAATTACTAACCCAATAAGTGCTCGTGAATATGTTTATTAGTTATCATAATGAGGCGAAAGAGTGATTTTGGTTTATAAAAATAAATATAAAAAACGCCCACTCATATATTTTTTCATGTTCGTTTGTGCGGGGAAAACATGTAAGCTGACCATTACCTCAGTAAGGGGTGTTCTCTAACTGGAGTAAAAAAACCGAGGCTTAAGTTCTTCTTGGCCTAAATTCACTTTGTAGGCTTATATCTTGCCTTAGTGGGCCTAACTGAGTTACATAAAATACGCAACCGAGTTTTTCGCTCCACAAGCTAGGGCCTATTG
The DNA here is from genome assembly GCA_037575425.1 of Anastrepha fraterculus. Lineage (NCBI taxonomy): Eukaryota > Metazoa > Arthropoda > Insecta > Diptera > Tephritidae > Anastrepha > Anastrepha fraterculus. The sequence continues at coordinate 13,569 of JAYXIM010012673.1, read as the reverse complement.
GGAACATCAAGCGGATACCGGCTTTTGTCATTACCCGACATATCGTAACACGAATTTCAAAAAATGAAAAAATCGAACCCCTTCAGACTAAATGATCCAACCTACCCTCGGAAATGGATTTGTTAATCTTGTCTATGACGTCTTCAAACTTATAAAGCATGTGATTCCATTGCCTGTATTATTTGACAACCGCGTTTTCTGAAAGGTACATAAGTTTTCCGAATTCTGTCGTCCCGAATACTTCAGCAATCCAGAAATGGGCAAACTCGTTTCGAATTGTTGAAATCGGTATTAAAATGGGCGGTTTCAAAATGGAATTATGTGTCAATTTTATATCTCAGTTTTTTGAAAATGACGGAAAGTATGGAAATATGCTTTCTCGAAAGTATCATCATCGGCAAAGAGCAAGATTCCGTTTATGATCTATGGGTCTTATAGCGTCAGCAAGCTTTGCGGCGGCTTGAAGTTGCTTCACAAATGGAGCGGCCTACTGTTGTATTTCAGCTCCGGTTGGCAAATGAGAAGCTGTTTCATGGCGGAAATACAATCGGAGGTTTGCCATTGCCTGCCGAGGGGCGAGTGCTATTAAAAAAAAAACTTCTTGTATTATTCGGTATGTTGAACCCGTGTACTTCCGAATAGTAGTCACGCATCAACCCAGAAGGAAGAAAGGTAGTCTGCTAGTCCATAAATGCTAGTTATACGACAACTTGAGATCTTTTATTTTCATCAAGAATATTGGGATTAAGGGAGAATATATGAATTTGAGGGTTACCGAAGTAATCGACGAGCTTCGGAGGAAGCAATGAGAAGCTTTTAGAAAAACCAATTCTCTTATTTGGTTTTTAATGCTCACAAAGGATTTCGAAAACGGGTTCCATTGATTGGTTCTTACCACTCGACTACGGCGGCTGCCGGCATAGTGCAGTCAGATACGCATTAAATTGTAGCGACTTCACTCGCTTCAGCCCTGAAAGATCTCGATTCAATACCTACTTGTACCACTTTGGAAAGAGAGGAACTTGAGATCACTTGTTGCTCCTAATTTGCCTTAAAGACTGGCACATTTTTTTATACTTAAGATGCCAAAATAAAAAGAAAACTTGGCTGTCGTAAAATAACTGCAAAAGCTCAGTATTTGAACATCCTTTCCTCGCCTATCGATTTTTTTTGTTGGTGATAATGCTAAATTAGGTTTTATGATATCTAAAGGTTAATAGAAAATATTTCAGACGACCTTGAAGTCGGCTGATCCGTGGGTATGGATTTGATTTCCATATATATCTTTCTTTTGAAGGTGGTCACACTCCATCACTTATGTGGTCTTTTATGAAAGAAGTCGCTCTGTAATTTATATCTATTTCTTGTTCTTGTTCTTCATAATCAAGGCTGGATATTACTAAGAATTAATTTTTGAACCACTGTTTTCAATATAACTTATCTCCGCTCTTCCTACTACTGTGAGTCTTAAGATTCTGTTACGGACATAATTTGCTTCACAAAGGCCTCAGGATTTCATATTCTGATCAGCAACAAAAAACTCAACACTCTGGTCTATGTGAAAGAAATAGTTACGCATTCAATTTTCCGAAAGGCCTACGCATGCAGCCCTTATTCGGAGCGCACTGATGAACTTGTAGCCATAAAAATATGATTATCATTAAAAAATCATAAGCGAGACAGTGGTTATTGTTATTATTAATTGCAAGTCATGTCCTACCATATATCACCGCAACCTTATGAGTGTGCCCGTGCACGCATAAACCATCCACCGGGCTGGTACGCGCCAATGAAAGCAAAACCAGAGCCGGACAATCGATATTAATACGGTACGTTACCTGAAAGAAGGAAAGAGAGGAAGAATAAGAACAAAATTAATAAGATAATAAACAAAGTCGTCGATGTCAGATAAGCAGGCAGGCAGCAGACAAAGCGCTTCCGTTAAAGCGCAGACGGGAAAGTTGGAGGGAAAAGGGGAGCAAAAAACAGCGCAGACTTATTGATTTTAGTATTAAAGTTGCAGACGCTTAGGCGGATGGTGTAAGTGAACTGAGTCGAAAAAGAGTAAAAGAATCGTAAACTAATCTATACTACCCACATTTGTAAGAATGTAAGGCTTCCTCGACCAGACTGAACGGGAAGAATCGCCGACGACTTCCTTAAACCCTTCCGACACGGCCAACTCCGAGGGAGTTGTTTATTGCGAAGCACACCGGCAGGTTGAATGGAAATGGATATGTGCATGTGAAGGTGATGGCAGCGCCTTCGTTGCGTGCAAAATTGAAATTTGCACAATTCTATGTAGTGCGAATGCAGTACCCCAAGAATTATGAATATCCACATATGCACATGTGCCTGTAAGTACATATCTACAAGCACAGAAGACAATGCCGCCGCCATCCGTGCCAACCATACCGTAAATTATGGCAAGAAGCAACCATATGAAACTCATCACCGGTTGCATACAAATTAACTGAAAGTGCAGCGCCGCGGGCTAACCGCCAACCAACTGGACGGCAGACTGCGGTGTTTAAGTCATTAAGCGCAAATGAGCAGACAAGAACGGAAGGAAGGTGCACAGGTTGGTGGGGAGACACCGCACCGCATAGAAGTGCCTCATCACGTCCAGCTAATGCCAAGACCTTATGGCATTTGCGCGGGTATGAAGTATGGAACACGAGCGTGAGTGAGTGCTCGCGCAGCATGAGCGGCAAGGTGCCGTAGGTGGATACTTAATAAATTGCACAACTTCCCAAATCGTGCGCAGAATTATTGCATTCTGGCGAATGCGAGTGGAGCGGAGTAGGGTGGAGCGGAGTGGAGTGGTGTGTAATGTATGTATTTAAAGCAATGTGTGTGAAGCGTGATTGCGTGCGTGTATAGCGCATGCGCAACATTGGCAGACAAAATATTGCAATTAGCGAAAATTCACATACCGCATTTCTAATTGCGGTGTAATTAAGCAAAGCTAAGGTAGGCAAATCAGTTTTCTTAATTAAATAAATGAATGTACGAAACAAAATCTGAATAAAAAACAATAAAAAGAAAGAAAAAAGTGGAGGGTAAAACACAACTTACGGCGCAAAAGCAATGAAATGTCATAACAGTTACGCCCGCGGTGGCTGACAAACGAGTAAAGAAGATTTGTATAAAAAATGGGCTACATAACTGGGCAGCAGAAAAAGCGATGGAAATGAAAAAATAAAAAAATTAGTGCAACACACGAACTCTGGTGACACAAAGCAGTTGGAAACCATTAAAGTTGACACAACTACAGCGGTGTAAAATTCAGTACGCTCGGCTGCCATGGCGAGCAATTAAATGTACACTGCAGCAAACATTTAGATATCTAAAGGGGTTTATATTAGAAGCGCTTGAACTTTGAAATTAAATTAATAAAATGAAGACTTTAAATGATTAAATGCAATTTTTTTTTTCACACGCATTATTTCAAGTTCCGCTTTAGGTGTTGCATCCCAGTGTTCTATAAGTAAAATATCTCCACATAAAAAAGCCAAATTTTCAGAAGAACGCAAGTTATCTTGGCATTCAGTTCGGTTGTTGTTGCTGTTGTAGCAGCAGTTTACCTAACCTTACCAGTGTGGTGTTACCCACCGATCGTCTTCGTCTAACTCATCTAACGGCAGACCCAGCAAACATGCAGGCCCAGATGCTTCGATAGGTTGGGTCTATAGGGTGAGGCGTGTTAGGTGAGTAGGCCTAATGGTGCATGTGAATAAGTGGTTAGTGTCATGCGGTAAAGCAACTACTCTAACCAAACCTAACTTAAGTGACATGACCTCGGTAGCTATTGAATTTCGCCGTCATGCGATATGACAAAGTCTTTCAACTTTTTAGCCAATAAACTTTTATATTTTGGCAAGTGACACCAACCTATTGAAACCACATATTTGTGAGAACCATTCCGTCCATCTTAGGCGACAAAAAATTGATTATGAACTTCCGATGTCGCCCACCATCGACAATGAAAACAGCTCCTTGCGCAGCTTTGAAAAATAAGTTCCGAAAATTCGCCGGGAAAAAATTATCTTTAAACAGTGGCTTTTCCATTGTGTAGAGTCACCTGCTAAGCCTTCCATGAATTGTTGTGGCTCCAAATTCGATAATTTTGCTTATTCATGCAGCCGCACATTTGGCGAATAGGCCGCTGATATGGGTAATGAATTTCAACAATTCCCACGTGTTGTTAAATCGTGTAAAATTCCATGCTCTTCAATTTATGGTAGGCATTATGTCTTCTGTCCTACAAATGGAAGGACCTACACTCTCATTTCGGTTCTAAACGGCAGAAGGCTTGTCTGGGAATAATGCTTCGAGGCAGAAATGCACTCGGAAGTTTGCCATCTACCAACGAGGGTGACTGCTATTAAGAAAAGCTTTTCCCATCATCTGGCGTTCCGTGCCTGCAAAGAGTTTTGAATCCAAGTTGAAGCAGTTGGGTTAACATCACTGGTGTCAGTGTCGATTACTTCGGAAACCCTCACATTCATATATTGTCCTTTAATCCCATTCCTCACGATGAGAATAAAAGTTTCTTAGTTGCTGTATAACTAACATTTATAGTTTGCCTATACATTTCTTCAAGAAAAACAACACAGATGTAGTCTAGTGTGGACATTCACAAAAAAATTATTCAGATGTCTCATTGCATGTTTTTTTGAACGTTTTGTGTGGTTTCTTAGACCTACTCTTATAACAGGTCCTTTCTGATAAATTTTAACACTAAATACCCTACATTATTCGGAAAGCAATTTTTTTATATTATATTTTTTCCTTTACTCAAAATCATCTTTTTCTTCTTGATTAATTGGGTATGTCTGATAAGACGTATTTTATGTCAAGTCACACGGAAACCCAATTGGTTAGGATTTACCAAGTTGGCCCCTATGCATTATCAAAGCTCGAGCGCACCTTTTGCGAACCCCTTTATTCTCTATATGTATGTGTGGGAGCGTGTGTGCCTTATAATTCGTTTCACAGCTTATTCACATGGAGGTGGTAGGGCATTGCAATCGCTCGCTGACTCGTACTCTCCAACAGCGGTAATATCGTTCATGCACCGCTATGTGTCAATCCGATAAAGATGACAGTTGTGCTCGCTGACACTGTCACATAGACATTTTTGCGGTGTCTAACGGTTTGTATATAATACACACACACACTGCATTTGTCAAGTCTACTCAGCTTCGTCAAAGCGCTGGTTGGGAATTGTACATATGTATATGTACGTAAAAGTATTTTATACAAGTATGTTTGTATGTATGTGTGTATATGAATTGCTTATTTTAATTCTCATCCGTTGTCGCAACCTGCAATCGCGTCATGCAATTTGTGACCGTTTGTGGGGTAATACTCGCATTTGCTTAATGAGACAGAGAAAAGGTTCATTGTACTTATGAGCGTTGTTTTGCAGAAGAAATAGTGCAGTGGGTTTAGGAAACCATAAAAATTGTGGCAGTAGAAAGCGAAGTTATGTGGAAGAAGTGCTGCAAATACTTCGTTAGATTTTACATTAAATGTATTTAAAATAATTTAATTAGGGCGCACTCAGCACAAAAGGGATTCGCAGTTAGCTGCAGAATAATTTCAAGTAAGTACAGAATAAGACAGCTGTTCTACGCTGGCAGTAAAGTTAGAAAGGTGTATCCGTGGTCGTGGCTAAGGTTGTAGCCTTGTAGGAGTATAAAGTTTGGAACGGAATTTAAGCTCAGTTTATACCTCAGCTCAAATATCGAATTTCCATCTTGCTTATACGGTCCTGCAGAGTGGCTTTTTCCACCATCCGAATTTCTTCCACTTCCGAATTTCTCTTGAAGCCTATGAGCGGTGCACAGCGCTTTCTGAAAAAGCCTAAGCCAAGTGGCAGTAAAATTGTTTCTCAAACAGAGAAGAAGAGAGCTACGAACTGTGATAGGACTAATTACCGGGAATAATCTATGACACTAACATCGATGATCATTTTAGGCTTCCGGACCACTGTAGCAGCATTTGGAGACAGGGCATGGCAAACATGTTTACGGATGGTTCGAAGCTGGTGGGCAGAGTTCGTGGGGGAGTATTCTGCGAAGATCTCCCCAACAAGCTAAAATTTTGGCTTCCGAAACCACTGTATTTTCCAAGCGGAGGTAGCCGCAATTGAGGAAGAAGTGGATTGGTTACTTACTTCTGTAATTACTGCTAAGGACTTAAATATCTACTCCGACAGTCAAGTGACAATTCGTTGTTTGTGCGTTTGAAATTAGTAGGGGAAAGTTTGAATTCTCTCTCGATTGCATCCGAATACTTCGATATTAGGCTTATTTGGGTTCCCCGTCTCTGCTGCATAAAGGGAAGCTACTGGGCTGATGAGCTGGCTAGACAGGAGACCCTTGAGACGGCTTCATCGCAATATGAGAGGATTGGAGTTCGCTTAAGAACCTGTGGTGTGCCACTGGAAAGACGGGCCTCGTGTCAACTTAGCAAGTGCTGGGCTAGTGCGCAAACGTGCAAAGTCGTGAGATCTTTCTGATCGCGGGTAGATCGGGGGCTTTTAAGAGAACTTCTAAGGCTAACAAAGCCACAGCTATCGAATTTCGTAGCTATTCTCTCCGGACACTGTCCGTTAGGTGTCCATGGTTTGGCATTGTTTCAAGCCCTTTCTACAGAAGCTGGCTGGAAGACGAGGTGGAATCGTCTCAGCCCCTTTTTCTCAGCTGCTCTCTTCGGGCAAACATTTAGACATTTGGGCTCTCCCTATTCCGCTAGACCTGCAGTTATTTGCTGGTCACCGTTGGCAATTTAAAGTTCCGTCTTTCTGTCTGGCTCCTTTCCTTCTCCTTTCCTCTCCCTTCCCTTGTATGGTATCACAACTGACAAATTTTGAGTATTTGTCCAAGTGGGCCCCTCGCAAGGGCAGCCATTTATCCTAACCTCATTTAACATCGATGGCCCACCTGTATCTATATCACCTATATCTAGGACAATAGTACAGAGAATTTACTCAGCCGCTGTCCGGCTTTCGCTATACTTAGATGTTAGATTATTTGGACCGAGTGTATTGAGAATGCATGAGCATTCGAGATTCTCTCGCGATTCAAAAAAAAATCTTGGAAGTTCGCAGAGGAGTTATGAATTCTCACCCTACTAGGCTCTCCCTATCCTTTAAATCCTTTTTCTGGGTCTTCAGTGTAATGAGCAATTTCGCCTGAGTCCTTGAAAATCAAAGCAACTAAAACTCTATAGAACTTTTCTAAACAAATTTTCCAAAATTTCCTAAGATTTTTAGAAAAAAATTTTTAGTAGGTATATTTTACCCTAATTTACTAAAAAAAATAAAATCTTAAAAAGAACGAAGAGATATTTCACTTTTTTTTCAAAAATTTTCAGCGTAAAATAAATTTAAAAATTATTATTTATTATTTTATTAATTATTTTATTTATTATTATTTTAGAAAAATTCCGGACAATTTCCAGAATTCTGGATCACTTGATATGTGCAGCTCTTAGAATTTTTCTTTTGGTTTTTTAATTTTCAAAAATTTTTCGTAAAAATGTATTTAGTTCATTCTACACTAAATAAAAATAAATTATAGTTTCAAGCATTGTGCAAATTCATAAAAACAATTAAACTTTCATTAAAAATTCACACTTTTTAATAAGAATGTTTAGAAAGATTCAGATCTGCAGTTTTAGAGCCCATTTTGAATTCTAGTACAACAAAGTGCAAGTTCGTATTAGCTCAAAATTTAAATTAAAATTAATTTTTTCTCTGGCTGTGTTGCGCATTTTCTCCATATAACAATGCATGACATTTTTTTTCCCAATTCTATAAACTAATTTCTAAAACAATAGTTTTAATTGTGAGTCGGAGAACAAGAAACGACAATCATAGTTAACTATTAACTTTTCACAATTTAATTAACTTCTTTGTTTGCCAACAGGGTAAAGCAGAAAGAATTCATTCATTCGTTAGGGAAATAAATTTCGGCTTCATATGACAAAAACTTATTCTCAACGACATAGCAACCGGACGCAGCGACACAGAAAGCTTCTTAGCTTTCCTCTATTTATTTCATTCACTAAAGAATGAAAGCAACAATTCTTAAGCTGCATGCGAGTGTATACGAAGGAGGATTAACTAGAAAATATTTATAAATTTTCTTTCTTTTGCATGCGGGGAATGCGCAATGGAAAGTTGATCTCTCAGATAGCAGCAATTCTACCAGAAAGTGAAGAATAACTTACCCGTAGCTTATTAGAATCAGCTTGCACTGCCGACGATTGATAATTGACAGTTGCCGCTCATGTGAAATCAAAATAAACTTTTCTACGCTCGTACCCCGGCATGTATTGCCTGAGATATGTGGAAAACATTCTTTCACCAACTCACTGAGGTGCTGAAAAATAAATAAATCGCCTCACTAATTATCAGGCAGCAGGTATAAACGCACATAAGTATGTAGATATGCAGGTATGTACGCAGACTCGTACATGATGAGCGCGTTGTCGTGCTGCGTCGGCGCCAGACAAGCTTAAGAGCGCGATGAAGCCAGTTGGGATATGTTGCTGACAATTGTTCGAAATCGTGACCGAGCATAATTTAGTGATCCGTGCGCCTCACTGTTACCACGTTGACACTTTGTTTCAAGCTTACAAGCTGCAGAGAATCTTTATCTTCTACATAAACGAGGTACGTCTACGTGTACAAACATGCACAGCTGTAACATTAGAATGGGGTACCGCATTGCTTAGCTTCAGCTGCTTACAGCATAGCTTTGTTTGACTTACTATCCGTACAATGTTGGCATGCCCATCACAAAAGCGACTTACATGCATACCCGCTGTTCGTCTAAATTTCTTCTTTTCAGACTTTATTCCAAATGAAAAAAAAGAAAAAAAAAAACCAGCGCAACTCCAGCCATGTATAGAATCTCAAATACAAAGGTTTGACAAATGTTGCCACAATTGTATATAATTAAGTGTTAAAATGCATAGTTTTCCTCATTAGCGACACGTAAAGATTTTCACGAGCGATTGTAGGTGTGCCCACAAAGCTGAGCGGAAGATATCGTTTCACATGAAATTGTAAAAGCGAGTACACATTGAAGTTATCAGCGATGGAAAGTCTTGGAAAGCTGACAATGATTTCTTCGAAGGCATGCAGTGAGATTATAAACAAACAATTCAAGTACAGTAGAAACTCGATTCTTGCACGTAATGAGAACCGGGCGCTTGGTGCAAGTTTCGAGGTTGCCGCAAGTACTGATGTTTGTTTTTCCACACAAATTAAAAAAGTTTTTTTTTAATGATAGCAAACCAAGTTTATATGTTTTTATTATATTAATTAAATACACTTTAATGCGAATAAGTTTCATTTGAAATCAAAGAAAGTTTCGGTTTGTTTTGCTCACAGTCGCTTTCAGTACGGCACTGTTTCTGAGCCTCTGCAACGCCATAACATCTTTTAAGCAAGCATTGCTTTGCTCTGCCCAATCCTATCATACAATATATTGAATGCTGATAATGCCTTCTCCGATGTAATTTTATTCCTACTTAGCAACACGTCGTTAGTTCCTTCACCGTTTCGTCGCCTTCATTACAGTATTCTTCATTTAAAGCTGTGTATTCCGAATGACGTTCAACAATCCATTGCTCGATTTAAGATTGGGAGACTTAATAAAATAGTTGCACTTTCCGAAGCAAAGTTGTAATGAATTGTATGTTGAATGTATTAGATGCGTCAGACAGATAGCTGATATCTGTAATCGTAACTCCGAAAGTGGAATGATATTTTCACAATCCCAGTCAGATGCTTTTTCAAAAAGTTTTTGGAGCGATAACCGGATTGAAGTTGCCAAGTATCCCATGCGCTAGCTAAAAATTATATTACATTTTTCAGGCCGATATTTCGCTGTGACTCATTGAAGGTTTCATCACGAGCAACAATGTGACTTAAGAAGGCTGTATTAGAGCCCTATAGTTTGGAGGAAATTACATTACTGATATTTGGTTGTCTTAACTCTTTAACTCGCCTTCTTTGTTATGGCAGGGAACATTATTAAAATAGATTAATAAAAAGAAATGCTTTTTCCGGAAGATTTTACGCACGAAGGAACCCTTTGACCTGTTTATTTGAGCAATTTTAAATGGATTGAAATAGGAATCTTTGTTTTGATAAAAAATGAGCATACCGCTGGAACAAATATTCTTTGGAGTCATTCTTCAAAGAAAGTTAAGGTCATCCAACCAAATTTACTTCCTTTGTAAACAACAGGCATATCAGTACACATTTAATTTTTGTTGCTCTATGCACAGCAAAATTTTTAGCTAAAGCCTTAATGAAAGTTCCCATATCTAATTTGTTCAGAATGCCAGCTTTTTAACACACTTTTATTAGGTCGGGTTGCATGTATGTATGTATGTATGTATGTAACGGAATCTTTGAGCTTAATTTTCACTGACTTCTAAACATCTGATCGACTTGAAATTTTGCACACCTATCAAGGACCGATGACAATGCAATAATTTTATAAAAGTTTTCCATTATCCTTATTGGGATTGCCAGGATTAATATTTTCTTTTTTTACCTGTGGGCAAAAAGTAAGGTGAAAAATCTTTATTTATTCTTGTAAATCAATTTCATCCCCTTGAAAATAATGCCCTCTCGATGAAATACACTTATGCCAACGATTATTCCAATCCCCGAAACATGCCAAATAGTCCATTTCCGGTAGTGGTCTCTTGAGTTTTGGGAATAGCCAGAAGTCACACGGAGCCAAATCAGGCGAATACGGTGGTTGCGGAACGATATGTGTGGAATTTTTGGCGAAATAATCACGAAGAACGATGCAGTGTGAGACATGTGAGATAAATTTTCCATTATCCTTATTAGGATTGCCAGAATTAATATTTTATTTTTTTAACACACTTTTATTAGCTCGGGTTGTATGTATGAATGACTGTAACGGAATCTTTGAGCTTAATTTTCACTGGCTTCTAAAAATCTGATCGACTCGGAACACCACAACATAGATGACTAGATGGGAAACTCTTTTTCTCGTGAGAGCGCTGAAAAATGTACATTTCTTATAACATTTGCCAATATTTGAAAGTGAAGCAAAATGCATCCCACGCTTTTAACTCTAATTTGAATTACTCTATTTGTATCTTAATTTTTGTTATAATTCTGTTCTGAGGTAGTTGACTATGACTGATCCTTCGATTTGCTATTACTTCATTATAGGTCCCTTTGTCATTAAAATTTATTTTCTACTTTTTAGTTCGATTAGCAATAAAAGCGTGTTTTTTAGTTTTTTTAAACTATTTTTTATTCTTTTATTGTAAGTAACGTAAATTTTCTCTTTGTCTTTATGAGACCGCGCCATGCAAAAGTTAACGCAAACCTGTCATTTTATCAACAAATGTATTCCCCTAAATTCATTCAGCTGATTTAATTTGAAAAATGTTATTACCAGAATTGCATCTCCGTTACTTCCCCGAGCTTTATTCTCAAAAATGCAACGTAAAAAGGGTAAAAGAGAAGGACAAAACAAAAAATGTTACAAGTATCGAGGTATACATTTTTTAATGTCGCAAGTACGGAGAACGGAATGAAAAAAAAAAAAAAATTATCGCAAGTATCGAGGGGTCCAAAAATCGAGTTTCTACTGTAGTTGGAAGTTTCAGATGCTTTGTGTTAAATTCATATTGTTACTCAAAAAAGCAGGCGGGGGATAATCGAACAAGAATTTTAGTGATATAGCTATGTATGTGTTGTTGTAACTAACTTAACTTATGTATGCAATTTACATAAAGAGCGATGGTCCGGTCTAGAACGCTGCAGAACTGCAAAGTGTTTTGTGACAAGTCCAAACAGAGTCCGAACTGTCAAGGTTTCTACTAAAACTTAAAAGGAATGACGTTCGGTTGATGGTCGGTATTATTACAGGACACAGCCCATGGGGTTAGCATATGACCACCATTGGAATCATTAAGGACCCAGTGTGCCTGTCTTGCTTGGAAGAGGCGGATAGTACTGAGCACCTTCTCTGTGACTGTCCTGCCTTTGCTAAAGCACGGCTACAAGTTTTGGGTTCCGATGTCGTAAGAATGAGTAACATTCGTTTTCTAAAACTGGAGAATATTAACAGATTTGCTAAAGAAGCTGGAAAAATCTCACAGGACTAACTATGTACTTCTGTTTCTGTCTCTGTCTCTATTCTTTCCTATCTCTTTCTCTGATAATTTATTGTGACCTGACCAGAGCGGCTGACGTCGAAAAATAGCAATTTTGAAAGGGTACTGGGTAAAAGTATAGCTCCTCTACTTTTATTTGTGAGGTGATTTGAGGTCCCAGACCGACTCCAACTAGCCAATGACTTAAGCAGAATTAAAAGCCAACCTTTGACGTGGAATCGCCGTCATATCAGAAGAGATATTGGCCAATGTGTGGGAAAACGCAAAAGAGCATATTTGGCCGCCAAGGGAAAGTGTCGCTATTTGCGACCATCTTCAAAAAGTAGTTGCACTACAAATGTAAAAAATAAATTACTACTTAAATATCGGTTTTATGTTTTGAAAATTAACTTTATGTGACTTCGATTTAGATGCCGTTTTCCTACTCCTGTTCTCATTTCAATTTCCATTTCACAAGTTTCAATGTGTAGTCGATAATATAGTCGACATATCTTCACTTCATTTCATTACATTTTTTGATATAAATTATTTCAATGTTGTTGTTGTTGTAGCAGCATAAATATTTTCCACACATGCACGGGGAATGTTGCTGAAGTGACAGTCCGCGGCCGGATATAAATCCCGGTCGATCCGGTAACGTAGAACTGACTGTTGTGTGAACGAAAAATTATTTCGATGATATAAATTGGCTATAAATTATTTCAGGCAAGAGCAACAGATAGTCAGCATCTAATCCTTATGTTAATTTTATATCGATATAATTTGAATTTTTGCTGTGAAGAAAACGAAAGTAATGCCTCGGTCGCCATCCGAAACTTCCTGTTATAATCCTGAATTTTTTTTTTATTTCACATTTTAACTACATGCAAATATACAGATATATTATATAAAACAGAGCGTCACACCCACAGAACAAAAAAAAAATACAAAATCGGTACTGTTTTTCCATCGGAACTATAATTTTTTTTATATAATATTTTAAGACTTTAGCAAAATATTGTAATAAATTTTATAATTTCGGACCAAAGACCCCCTGGCGACGCATGGTGGATACGGATTTAACAAACTCAAACTCTACTTGGAATTCCTTAAAACAACTTGCACAACGGCCCAAATAGGAGCTAAAGGAAACTACATAGATAATATGTATATACAATATATATATACATATATATACATAGTTTCGGTTACAGTTTTCCGAAAAGCTCTTCTATCGTCTGAGATGATTTTTTGGAAAAAATATTTGTATTTTTAAACTACTCGATTTTTGGAGGTTTTTTCGAGTCGGTTCAGTTCAGGTAAATCGTAATAGTTCCCCGAATAAGTCTTCTATTATTTAAGGTGATTTTGCTTTTAATTTATATTATATTTCTG
>JAYXIM010012658.1:0-20245 GCA_037575425.1 Anastrepha fraterculus | reverse complement strand
CAGTACCCTTCAAAGAATTAAAAAAAAAAAACAGCTATCGACTATCAAGTTCCCCGGTTATGGACGCTAAATTAATCAAAGAATTCGACGCTTGTCTTTCAGCCGCATCTGAAAAATTTCTTACTAAGCTCATATGGACACCAACCCACAAGTTATTAGTAGAAAACTGATTGGCTGATGAGCTATGAAGCCGTTTCTTCATACAAAAAGGGCGTAGAGGATTCCTTGGGAACAAGTAGTCTACTTTTAGATGGGCAGGCCTTTAAGTAGAGTAAGTCGGAGGCGCTGAAGCAAGCTTACAAAGCTACCAAAGTTGAATCGCTCAATAATAATGAGAGATTCCCACCGCATGAGGATTCAACATAATCCCGAGTATCTTTTGTGATAGCTGTATGGAGGATAATAATGTGGAATTTTCTCTGCATCCAATTGCCTTGCTTTTGCTGGATTAAGATTTAGACATCGAGCTTAGATATTGGGTTTCAGTGAGCCGGGAGCTCATAATTTAATTTAGGCATTGATGCCCATTGTACTTGAGACTTGGATATTAACCACGTGCGGAACTTTCTCATTAACACGCAGCGCTGTTGACACCTTGACTCTTGTAATCACAATCAAATATTACCCTTTCTCATTCCTTTTCCAATCCCTCCTCCTTCACTTAATGGCACCAATTTTTCACCGACCATGAAAAAAGGTTAAAGCGGTTTTATCTCTTCTGACACAGATTTTTTATCTTCAACAACAATCATCTCCTCTTTATATCTGGTCTAATAGCATCTTGGATGCTAAAAAAAGCAAACCCAAGTTCTTCCTATCGAGCTTTCTTTCCTCGTTATTGAGCTCTCGTAGAGAGAGAAAATTTTCACGCAGATCTGTCCAGTTTTAACCTAATCCGCTAATAAATTTTTTGCATCCTGACAGCAATGCTGTTGAAACTGGGAACTCCCTGGTATAGTATCAGATAACCAAAAGCACTCAAACGAGTATATACTATCGGATGGATTATCTGCTACCTACAAATACTTCGAAGCAAAATGCATGGTTAGCTCAGCCCTCTTCTTAAATAGACTGGAAAAAAGGTTAGAAACTCGTTCTGCTAGGTGAACAAAAATAATCCTTTACCCGTCAAGGTCAGGAGAGAGTTACGAGAAAATTGGATAATTCTTCAGCTTTAACTAGGATTAGACCAAGGTTGTTAGGAAAATACCACTTTGACCCTCTTACGGAACTGCCCGGTGTTGGGATAAAACGTATCCTATGCTTCATAAGTGAGTCTAAATAGTTCCATGAAGAATAAACAGCAAGGTTCCCGTTTGACTGCCACATAAACCTAACCGATCCTAGTCCACAGTAAAATTGATATTTTCTATTGTACTTCTATTGCGATTTGATATTTCTTGAACCCTTGTAGCAGGCAACCTAATAGGATGATTTTCATTTATGCCCATACGAGTAAAAATTTGCTGACCATACCCATAATCGCCACAGAGAAGAAAAAAGTTTCGTAAAAAGATTTCCACCTTCCTCGCCTTTACAAGAGGCCTCACAAACCTTATAGATTCGCTCCACCAATGTCTTTTCTCAACGGACTTTAGACTAGTTTTTATTGAACTTTAGAAATTCTTAATTCTAAACTAATTATGCAGTTTTTACTGGCGAAAATTATGAAAAGCAAGTAAAAGAAATTTCCAACTGACCGCTTACTAGGCTATCTTAGCCCTGACCCAAGCTATGCTGAAGTTGAAGAATTTATGTCCAGCCCAGAACTTACATGCATTTATATACTTGTATGTATGTCCGTGTGTTATTTTTATGCGTTAGCAATTTGACCAGCAAACGCAAGTGTAGCCCCGCGTGGCGGAAGCGTGCCGAATGCGTTTTGAGTGCTGGGTAAAAATCACTGAAAGCTGCTCCGACGCACTTTTGTTCGTCTTTTGCTTTGTTATTGTTGATATTATTATTGTCGCGCTACAAAAGCACCTGTCACTGCTGTAGACAACAAAAAAAAAAAGCCAAACAACGGAACAACCCAACAACAACCGAAAGGTGGCGGCATTATGACTGGCCCTTTCAGGCAACTCAAAGCAGCGGCAAACACCGACACTACATTGAACACATTTTTTTACGATTTTCGGGATACGTGAAATATTATTGTTCTGCTTAAACGAGTTGTATTTTTTATTATCGTTGCCGTGACAATTGCTGGGTGTGTTTTTTTTATTTTGTTCTTGTTGTTTTTGCTATTGTCGGCACAATGTGTGACATTACCGTCACCATCAGCGTCAACAGCATGTCCAACACATTATTGTTGTTATGCAGGCAGTAGTTATGGAGGTTTCGCTTTGTTGTTTGTGTTGTTATTGTATTTTATTGTTATTATCATCGAGTGACATGTTTTCGTACGTACAATTTCTCGCCTTTGTCGCTACAAATTATACGCTTTAAAATTAAATGAAAACACAATGCACCCCACCTCCTGCATTGTAGCAACGTCGTTTTTGAGCTGAGTAAAATATTTGGATTGTTGGCAATCATTTACATACATTTTTGTGCTTACGCCCAGACAACAAGGCTTTTATACTCAACCCAGCAATCGTTAAGTGTCGTGCTCCTTATGCTAGCATGTCACGGTGTTTTCCTATTCGATCTCAGTACGGGAACTGGAAGCGGTACGTAAACAGGTGTTGTGCCTCTCGGTAATAACACCTTTTAGATGTTCCCATTTCGTGCAGAAGTATTTGAAAAGAAGCAAAGGGAGGTAGGGAATTGATCTGCTCGATTAGTCAAGCAGCTATCAAGGCCAGCTCGGGTGCATGGGTAAACTCGAATATTGGGCGCGAGGCTGTATGCGGATTAAAAGAATTTGCCTGGAACAATACCAGTACATTCATGTGGGTACCAGAACACTAAGATGTCAAAGGCAACAAAAAAGGTGACTTAGTTTCATCAGCTAAAAAATTCCGTAGAGAAATTCATAGTTGAGCTAGATTCAGGACTATATTAATACCAACTTTTGGCACAGAAACACTATAACTACTGGTATTTACTCAACACTTGCCGACAGGCTTTTACTTCGGCTTTGTGCTCTACTATTGGCCTTATAACGGTGAGTTGACAGACCGATTTTTATGGGGCTCAACCTAAAGGACGTTTTCTAAATTTCAGATACTTATGAAAAGCGACTGGTCAGTGATGTCAATGATGCACAAATTTGGGCTACTTGCTTGCAAAGAGGGACTCAATTTGATGAGATATGCATATAAAAGTCTGCGTCTGTAAGTCTCCTCAGCATCGCTTGAAGTACACATCAAGTTTCGGCCAGATCAGTCTATTTTTCTGTGTTTGGCATTCGTTTAAATGGAGGAAGTCGAGTGATTTTCCTTTTCCATCAACGCTCACGCCTCAACAATTGTAGTCGCAAAATTAATGAAAGTAAAATTCTAACTCGTGATGTGAGCTGTATTCAAACTTGGCTGCCACGCACTGCTATTTGTTCCCCAATTTACAGAAATCGCTGGCCGTACAAAGATTTTATTCACACGACGAGGTGACTGAAGACCTTAATAGCTATTTTTCAGGCTTAGGCAAATCTTATTATTCGGAAGGTATCAACAAACTTTAAGGTATTAACAAACTAGAATAGAAGTGTATAAGCCTAAATGGAGACTATGTCTAAAAATAATAAAAGCTTTTTTTTGTTATACATCCACTTTTTGTTAAATGTTAGTTCAAGGGTCTTTTTCCTTTTGTGTCTGTGTCTTATCAAAAACGAGCTCAAAATACTTGGGAATCCCACAGTTTAAGGGCTCGGAGGATATTTAAAAAATTGATCGCCTTGTGTTGCTTAAGTAGATTTGCTAAAAGCGCTGACATCTTACGATGTCTACTTTAATTCTTAATAGAGGTCAGATTCCATCTGCTATTGCTAGGGACCAAAAGGTCTAGGCGTGGCTTAATACCAGTCGGGTTAACTTAACCCAATCTAGTTCAAGGGTCAAATTTTGTTGTGTTTTTAGTTAAAAGGAATGCCAAGTACTAAAAGTCATCAGTTAAACATGGCTGCTTAAAAACTTATACTATTGAAATGAAGGCATCTTTTTCATGAATTGGTTTTGATCGATTCTCATCTTACTAAACGGCAAATGAACCACCAAAGGCAAGATGAGCAGACAAAACTAGCTATGGTCGAAGAAAAAATTATAAAAATGTCAAATGAAAGAATTAAAAAAAGTGTTTACTTTACGTACAATAGGAGGAAGAAAAGGAGTCTTGCCCGGGCTCTTGATGGCTTGATGACGTCGATGCAAATATGAAAGTGATGAACATTCCTAATTGAAAAAATGTATCAAGAGAGAAAGTGAACTGGAGGAAGATTGTTGATAAAGCTATTGTCCACCACAGACTGTGAAGCTAAGAAGTAGAAGAAGGTCGAAGAAAAAATTCTGAAGCCTTGAATTTATCGCATAGGTTTAGTGGGAGCTAATAACGACAAGCTTTTTTGCTAGCAGTTGCAAGGATGAGGAATAAATGAAGAGCGACAATGGCTCACGCTGGCTTAGAAGCAAAGTCGTTATATACAAAACTACTTCTTGAATGCCTAAGGAGCTGGAGCTGGAGCCACCACAGCCTCGGCTACTAACCACTACTGAAATATAAGGTAGCATTCATCGAAAAAAAAATTCCAAAATTATACATTAATTTTTTTTCTTAGATGCATTTTCGGCTTAAAACTGTAGGTCTTTCCATTTCTGGAACAACATCAAAACGCATACCACAAATAGGACGAGGAGCTCAGCCAAAGGCCTAACAGGAGTAAACCGCAAATTATTTTTTAATTTTCATAAAATGCCAAATAACACATTCGATTATGGATAATAAATTGCTTAATGCACCAAAACTCTCGCTGGGTTACTCTTGCGGCCCGACAAGTCGAAAAATGCGCACAGACCGAACGCATTTATTTCCGATGAAGGTGTTTAACGATGACAACCATGTACAACAAATAAATTGCCAACAAGAACAAACATTAATTTCCACTTGTAATGGCATATGTGAAGCAACAATAAAAATTGGTAACGAAAACGACAGCAGAGACAATGACGAAAAAATGCGAAAACAAAGTGTTAAAAAGTAAAAAAAAAACACACACTCAAAATGGAAAGGCGATTTTGTTATTTCGCGCAAACAATACTGGACAATGGCGTTCATTTGACACTGAATTGTCATTTCGTATGAATCGCAGCAGCCTGACAGTGCTGCGACGAGGTTGACAAAAGCACTTTACGCGTATACAAATACACACAGCCATAGAAAAATGAGATTAAAACCAAATGAGTGGTGCTCATTCTCTTTGGCTAGCGATATGAAAATGTCATTCTTTTTGTGCTTTAATTGTGCGCAATGATACCAGTTCAATTGCAGTGATTCAAAGGAAAACACACGCACACACACTTGCCACTCATTCATTCATTCATAGGTGTACACACCTTCATGCATTTGCTCATTTGTGTAGTTGTGCCTTCAAATTCATTTGATTTTTATTCATTGATAGGAACAGGTATACTACATATTTATACGTTTATTGCTAATTGAGTTTTCCATTTTTTATTTCTTTTCTTTTTTCACATTATTAAGATTTTCTGACATTCAAATTTTATTTTATATGCACATTTTTTTGATATTAAAGGGTGGTTAAATTTAAATGTTGAATGTGAACCACACCTAAACGTCAAGTTTTTTTCTGCATTTGATTTGACATTTTTCAATTTCAGACTAATTTCAGAATGATAATCCAAGAGCGATTGCCGAAAAACCAATACACCGACAAAGAGTGACTGTTTGGTGCGGTTTATGGGCCGGCGACATCATTGGGACGTATTTTTTCCAAAATGAGGCCGGTCAGGCAGTTACTGTGAATAGTGTTCGCTATTGTAAGATGATAACGAACTTTTTATGGTCCGATTTGGAAGGTGCCACTTGTCACATAGCTAACGAAACAATGGCTCTTTTACGCGAAAAATTTGATGGCCGAATAATCTCACGTCACGGCGATGTCAATAGGCCGTCAATACGTCGATAAGCCAGCAAAAATTCAAGAGCTAAAGGATGAGATAATTCGGCACATTAACGGCATAGAACCCCAATTATGCCTCAGCGTCATCGAAAATTTGGATCATCGGATGGAGGTGTGCCGCCAAGGCCGCGGCGGCCATTTGGTCGAAATTTGTTCTATACGTAATTTAGCCATACCAATATTATCATAATAAAGAAAATTGACAATAATTTCCTAAAAAAATTGTATTTTATTCAAAATCAACACCGGCCCTTGAAACTTAACCACCCTTTACAGCACAATAGAAATATGTATGCATATATAAGTACTATAAGTTATATAACGGTATTCAGCTCAATCTACCGAAAATATACAATTAAACCTAATTATAATGCGCGCGGTATTTGAAAATAATCTCCACCATGATATCCGTTACGCATTCAGTTTATTGTCGAATTGTTTCCATATTTGAAATAAACTTAAGTATTCTACATCGACTAATTGACTCGTTTTTCACGTGTGTGTAACTAGTTAAGATCTGGTTTCAAAAAAACTAGTGTAATAAAAACCAGCCCCCAACTAGTTATGTATTTAAAAAAAGTTTTTGTTTTCCATTTATGGTGCAATACCTGCCTAAGTGATCAACAAATCGCAGCAAGTGTTTCTTCCCTTTGTTATATCTAAGTTGCCGCCCTTGCTGAGTGTTTTTTGTGTGGCTGCCATTCGGTTGGAACCGAATACGAACCATACCATGGGCATGAGGCATCAATTCATATAAAAAGTTTTTCTAATAAAAATCACCTCTCGGTAATGTAATACCATCATGAAAAGCTACTCATAAAAAAGCTACTATCGGGTGCGGCATTAACTTGGAGGCCCCTATTTGTGAAACAACATCAAGTTGCGACCCATCTTATTAAAACAGGTCGCCTAGCAAGATATCTACTAGTCACTTACCTATACAATCAATAAATCGGTTCCATAGCTCGGTATAATGACAAATTTTACCTTTTCTTTATACTTTGTGATTTTGTAGTATTTAGAGTGGCTAAATAAATGTGTAAAAAAGTTTTTTTTTAATTCATTATGCGCTGCAAAAATATTTGCAGATACACATTTTTGCAAATTTTTTTCAATGACTCCAATATTTGCATTATTAACACTTTCGACATGGGCTTCCAACTCCATTGAGCTTCTAACGTTTTCATTTAAACCTAGCTGGGCTAGATTAATTTTTAGTTTCTGTAAGTATTTATAACAATCTATCTTTCTTCTGAAGGATTCTACTTTTTGTTGGTGCGCCCCGAATATCAAATCTTATTATTCTGCGAAGGAACATAAACAGTTCATAGGATACTATCCAATTTCTTACTAACTCCTTACTCCGAGTATTTCGTAAGGTTATATGAAGGACCACTGCGTAAGCTGATTGCAAGTGTTGGTGTATTACTCACATTAAAAATTCGTAACATTCAACCCCTGGTAAATACTCCGATGCCAGCAGCACGTTTCGGTAACATCCTCTGATGCTAAGCGTTATTTGTACCGCTACTAAATCTCTAGGCGGAAGCTTTGAAAAGCGTAGGAAATTCATATTACTAGTCAAAACTATGCAGACTCCAGGGCTATCATATCTGATGTCCCATATTAACTGGGTGTTTTTCGCGGTCAAACCTCTAAACTGGCCTCTGAAGACACAGGGTCCTTGAACCAGCTCTATACTCAGTTTAAACCTGATACTCGTAATTGCCGATTGGTCGATTAAAGCCAAGACGGATGTAGTGAAGATGTACTTAAGATATGGACAAGACGAAAAGATATAGTTTTACAAAAACCATGCAATTCGAAGTAGCTCCACCCCAGTGCCATCTGTTTAAAAAACAAAAATTAGAGAAAAATATTCGGCGTGCATACATTTACGCCGATGATATTACGTTCAAGCAGTTCCCCGCAGCGAAATAACATATCCCTGACATTACTAAGGCTCATCTTTTGATTCAGTTGCATGTCAAAGATTGCTTTCTAGGCAATTTTGTATATACAATTTTTCTACATTTAAAATTTTGTTTTGCATATGAAACTTTTTGCTGATTGTTTATACGCAGGGTTAAACAACTTTAGCACTGAGACTTATTGAGAAGTTTTGACAATTTATTTGTCGAACCCATTCGGTGACTGCGGCGCATGACTACCATTAGGGAGTTCGTAGGTTATAATCTCCGTGCATGAACATCATATAATAGAAATGTTTTTTTCTAAAGCGGTCACCACTGGGCAGGTAATGGCAGTCCGAGTATACTTCTGTCATGAAAAAGCTTCTCATAAAAAATATCTGCCGTTCGGAGTCGACTTAAAGGCAGAAGGTCCCTCCACCAAACGCCTAACAGACTTGAACGCGCCAATTATTTTATTTATTATTTACTTTTTCATTTTTTTATGAAATATGAGCATTTTTTTTGGCTGACGGTCTAGTTCTTTTTTTATCAAATCTTTTTCATCAGTGCTAAGAAACTAATTATTTGTTCAATAAGATATAGGTATATGCACATATGTGATTAAATAAATTAAATGTGAGTAATTGGATGGAGCTAGAAAGGACGGGTTTCCAGTCTCCGATGAAGCTGAGAGCTGAAAAGGCTAGTTTCCAGTTTCCCTTAAAGCTTCCGTTATCGCTCATGCTGGTTGCGCAAGTTTTTTTTTTCGCTGTGATAGATGTGGATGCCGGGAGCTGAAAAGGACTGGACCTGTCGAGTATTTTTTTTTTTCATATAAAGAATTCTCGATTTTTTTTTTTATTGGTAGAAAAAAACCCAATGTCGTCAGTAATAAAATTGTTAAAAATCATGCTGATTTTTAAGTTGCTTGAATTACATTTTATAATACCAAATTAAATGGAATTTAAAAAATGTACTTGAATTTTTTTAAAAAACTCTGATCAAAAAGTGTAACATGTATTTTTGGTTTTTGGATTAGCACCAAGTTTGAAAATTGGGTTTACATGGGTTCTAAAACAGGATGAATTATATTTTTATATGAAAAAATTATTAAAATTAAGAAAAGAAGAAATTGTCAAAACTTGTCAATAAATACTAATCCTGTAGTTATTTAAAATTCTGATTAAAACGTGTAAATTTTTATGATTTTTTTTTTAATTTACATTAAGCTTGAAACTTGAATTTACATGGTTTCTGTAGCAGAAGTAATTTAAATTTTAAAATTTTATAAAAAAAAGTATAAGAATTAAAAAAAGTATTCTCAGAATGTGCCAATAAATCCTAGTGCTGTATTTTCTTAACTCATTAAATAACTCTCTATTCTATTTGGAAAGTTTAAAAATCTCTCTTCTATTTTGAATCCCTTAAAAGCAGTTATTCGAACACTAATTTTCAGTTGGCAGTTGTAGATTTTAATATAAAAAATGTAATAAAATCAAAGGCCGGCTATTCGTAATATGATCTCACATAACAGCTATTGACCATGCAAGTACACACATCCATATATACTTATACATATGTACTTACACAAATATGTACCGCACGTCTTGAATTGCTTATCTGTGTATGCATGTAGGTATGCCATATGTAGGTATGCCTATTGACATCTTACTAAAGAGATAATCTTATTTATTCTCAACTTCTTTGCAATTTCGCCCACACTTCCGTCATCACTACCTACTGGCATTCACAAATCCATTCAAAGGCTAATAAAAGATTATAAATTTACTGGAATTCAACGAATTATGACACATTATTCGATTGTCGGAGATTAGATCAGTTGAACAGAGCGCCAAAAGTTAGGTATTTTTACATTACCTGTAAGTTTTTAAAGACTTGTTTATCAAACACTGTAGGCTTTAGAAATAAAATACTATTATGTTTTTTCCAAGGTCGACGCATGTAAGCTCCGTGAAATCAATGTTTTGAGAGATAGAAGATAAAAGTGTGATGCAAGCAGTTGCTGGCTCATTGGTGTACTTGTACATGCCCACGAATCGTAATATGAGTTAAAAAAATGTTAATTTTTTTCCATTTCTGAGCTACTTTATACAGCTCATTTGAAGCTAGAAATCTAAGCAATTGCTCATTATTTAAAAATGTATCTTACTAAGCAAATATATATATATTTTTTTGTTATAGAATCAAACCCAGATTGGGGATAAAAAAAAAATGTGTGGCAGGAAAGTTTACATTGCAAAACTTTGTATCCGCGCAAAACGAGCCATTTACTTAGAACGTTTTTTTTTTTTTTTTTTTTGTGGATGAAGTCGATTAAGTTCGCCACTCTTCTCATACTTTTGATGTTTGGTAGAAAACTTCAATCTGCTAAGCTCCCCACTTGCGCCTCACATCAACTCTGGGTTAAACTTTTCCATACAAAGGTCTTGTCGAGCAATGGAATCATACTGAAATCGGGTACAGCTGCACGTATTCGATATCATATCCAAGCTGGGAAAAGGAAGAGATGGTTGTTTAGAATGAAACAAGTGAGGGAGCGATAGTAAATAGAAATAAAGCTGCTGGTAGTCAAGAAAAATACTTAAATAATCTAACAACTACTCTACGTAAAGAAGATTTAAAGATTCGTACCCTAAAAAAACATTGACGTCAAAAACTCATGTTTCATATGAATTCAACAATGTGATCGAGTGCTTCCATAACTAAAAGAATCTGGATATTTGTTAATATTTCAAAGTTTTTTGCAGATTATACAGTCACCTTTGATAGCAAGAAAAAATTGTACCATAAGTGTATACCGTACGAGTATTTTCTGAATTTTTCACCACCGTACACTGCGCACCATCACCCACCAGCTTCGTCAGAATTGGGAAGGGCCTCTCCAAGCCACTTGGTACCAAGCAAAGTATCACCTTGTGATTACTTTAATGTGGTGATAAAACAATTTTCTGAGCTTAGGCAACATCTTCTGCTGGTGACCTATGCGACAATATTTACATATCAACCAGGCAGTTTTTTTCACAAAATTCGAGGATCTGGAGATGAATAGAACAGGACGAGGTACCGAGTTGTTGTTGTTGTAATGGATTGAGCATTTCCTATAACGACTTGGAGAATGCTGTTGGAGAGACAGTCCTTTCTTATTACTTGGCAATATATACCTTTAGAAACTTTTTTAAGAAGAACTAAGGACTTACTATAAAAAACAAACAGCTCTCTGTACATATTGCCTACTTTATGCCCCTAGTCGCAGCATAGAGCGAAAACAAAGGCTCTCAAATGATTTCTGTCAGCCGCTATGTGTCTAATTTTATTCAAGGGGGCACTGGAAGAACACTCATTTAGTATTGTTCGCGTCCAAGTTTGTCCATTTAATGGCCCTTTTGGCAACATCGTCATCTTCTCTACAGAGCGTATGTTTAGTCTAGTTCCATTCTTGCCTTTTAATTTCAAGATTGATTGGACAGTTATCAGTGAGCGAAAGGAGGTCAGTATTGCAGGCTGTTCTTGGCCGGATATGAATCCGGTCCGTTGCGGCAACATAGAATCAACTCTCGCCAAGTACCTTGTGTTATCTAGTGACTCGATTTCCATGTCACTGTTAACCGTTATAATCTGTAAGTAGTAAAGAACCTCTTTGACTTAAGAACCAACACTAACATCATGAATAATGATAGGCTCAAAATCCAACAGAGACTATTTCTTGCCCACAAATGTTACTTTAGATCAGATAGGCAATCGAGAAGTGAAGTTCTCTTCCAACGAACAGCAACCGCATTTATACGTGGCTCAGTATGCCCATCCTATTATAAGGTACAGACATTGGAGGATAAAAACATCCGAAAAGACGGCCTTGCGGTGTTCAACAGGAAGATTCTGCGGCAGACGATGTGATGAATAATGAATTTCATGAGCATTACAGTGGTAAAGAAATAGCTGGGAATAAAGATCCAGCGGATTTGTTGGCTAGGTCATGTCAGACGAGAGGATAACTTTTGATTCCTATCCTCCTGGATGAGACATAGAGCCTCTACGTTTCTAACGGTCACGATCCTTCGCGATAACTTTGACTTCATTGAAAGCTTTCCCTGCAATTCTTTTTCGAGAGTTCTCTTCCAAGTGCACTTAGGGCGTCCTTTTTTCTACTGCCTTGCGGGTTCCGATTGAGTGTTTGCCTGCATATTTCTGTGGAATCCTTTCAAAGGGTATGGCCAATCCACCTCCACTTCCGCAATAACCGTCTTAAACATTTTTTGACAAAAACTTGCAAGCAAACTTAGGAGTATTCGATGCAGTGGCCGGTGATAAGAGCAGAAAAAATTTAAGCGCTCTTTGAGTTGGAAAATTTATAAAACTCAGTTGGAGAAAAAATTGGCCGAGGAAGAAATAGCTGGTGCGCCTTGTTGATCGCAACCAGAACTGTTCAATCAAGCGCTTACTATGATACAGGTGTGTCGTAAGCGACTAAAGATGTATTTTAAGGGGCTCACAAAATACGGCAAAAGTCATATGAATTTTAAGGCAGTAAAAAAATAATCGGTTATGGTTTTAAGACCTCTAAATATTTCTTTAACCCTTAAAAACACTGCCTGTTGAAACTTAACAGGAAAGACGTGAGAAATCGTTTTGGGGTATTGGCATTGTCTTATAGGCAGACCTACCAGCAGACTGGGAGCACCCTATAATGACTATTGCAAAAGCTGTAATGATATTGAAGAAAAAGAGGCTGTAGAACACTTTCTATGCTGGTTCATTTAAAGTTCATGCTGGTTAAAATATTTCCATTGGCTGTCTTTGTAGCATCTTAATGAATGCTCGCATAACCTCAAGCATTGGCTAACATCCCTCACATCCCAAAGTCACACAGACGGTTAATGGCGGGCATTTTAACAAATCACCTCGCTAATATCCTACTTAGAAACCTTTCTGCCAGCCGATTTATTTTGTACTTGTTTTCTAAATACCAAAGGCAATGTGTAAAGTACAAAAGTCAAAGGAAGTTTCCACACAAATGACTTTTCACGCTTCAATCATTTGCAACAGCCTCACAGTCCAACCGAATTGCAATCAAAAGCAGTGGCAGTGGCCATGAAATCCGAAGGAAGGCACAACAATGGCAACAGCACCTTTCGGTGGTGCCCTCATCAACACCATGACCATCAGTTGTAGCGGCAGAAGCAATCAGTGCAACAGACAATGGCAGTAAACGCAGAAGTGAAGATGGAACATTAAGGGAGCTGCTGTCATCGGCGAGCAGCAATTCGAATGCCAGCGCCCGAAGAGTTGTGAATCTGCAATAGGCGCTAACATTAGGCTGGAACTCAAGCACTGCGGCTAAGGCTAGACAGACAAGCTTATACCACTCATACAGCCATGGCGATGAGGAGTGTTGCATGAACTTGGGCAAGATGTCAGTGGTTCGGCGTTCAGGTGGAATTATGTGCAGGTATTGAAGTAGAGTGGAGATAGTCGGATGGTGAGAACAATTATGTATTTGGCCGGTGCTGCAGTTGTAAATTTTTCTACACACTTAAGTGCATGCATATGTTTATGTGTATTTGTGTATAACTTTGTATTTGCGGACACGCAGGATATGGTGTTGAAAACTTAATGATCGCTTTTCAAATGTAATGACGATCCTAAGTTGCAGTCAGTCAGTCAGTCATTCAGGAGGAAGATAAACGATAATAAGGGTACATAACAAAGGAAGAAACTATGGTAATAAAAAAGTAAATCAAAAATAAAAGAAAATAAGTTACTAGTGGCAACAACAACAAAGCAAATATCGATAAATGCAGGTAGCACAATCAAGCATACAAGGACACATGTTGAAGTTGCACGTTATTGTTTAAAGTGAAGAGTGAATAATGAAAACTATAATAGAAAAAAAAAACAATTCGACAACAACAACAATCGAAATGGTAAAATTACCTAATTCGTGAGCGCGAAATAGTGAAATTAAATAAGGGGAAAAGACACTTATGTCGCATCTTGAAGGATTAGAAGAAATTTATATTGAAAAATATTTTAGGTAGTATTTCAAATGGGCTCAAATTCTTACATTAATCTAGACTACGACTGACAGAATACAAGTAAATGCAGGCTGAAGTGGAATTTTTTAAACACCGTTACTTACTTACTTAGCTGGCAACTACAACCGTTGGTTGGTCTTGGCCGCTACCAAGATATTGCACCAATCGCCTCTGCACTGCGCGCGTTGATGCCTGTTAGTAACACCAAGGTGGCCAGGTCGTCGTCGACTTGGTATTTCCCAAGTAGATGAGGACATCCTTTTTTGGCGAGTTCCACCAGAAGATTTCAAAGGAGCACCTTTTTGCTCGAGCGTTATTGTCCATTCTATCAACGTGACCCAGTCAGTGCAGCTACTGAATTTAAATGCGCATCTCGACGTCCATGTCGGCGTACAACTCATACACCTCGTGGTTCCATCTTATTCGGTATCCATCATTCACGCAAATTGGATCTTGCGAAGAATTTTTCTCTGGAAAGCTCCTAATAACCGGTCATAAGCGTTAGTCATTGTCCTGGACTCAGTGACATACATTAAAATCGGCAAGATGAGTGATTGATAGAGCTTTTTTTCGTGCATCAAGAGAGGGCTGTGCTTTTCAGCTTTGGCTCACAGACTAATGCCAACAATGTCGTTATGATCAGCGTAAGCGAGCTGTCATGATTTTATAGAAAATAGTCGATGTCGGCGGCGCGAATAATTTTCTCCATCTGCAAATTGAAAAAATCGCTTGATAAGAAATCGCCTTGTCTGAAACCCCGCTTCATTTCAAATGGCTCAGAAAGATCTTTGCCAATTCTCACTGTGCTGGTAGTGTTTGTTAGGGTATCCTGCAAAGTGGGATGAGATTCGTAGATAATCTCTTATCGTACTGTCAGCTTTATAATCAATGAAAAGGTGGTGAGTGCCGATCTGCTTCTCTTGGCTCTTCTCCAGGGCTTGGCGTAATATAATAATCTGGTCGATGGTAGATTTACCTGGCCTGAAACCACACTGACAAGGTCCAATCAGTTTATTGAAGAGAGGTTTCAGTCTTTCACAAAGTACGCTTGAGGGACCGTGTATGCGATTCTGAGAAGGGGATATCCGACGGAAGCTGGCGCAGGCCGTGGGATCACCTTTCTCTTGGATTAGCCTGAGCACGCTGAGATGGCAGTCGCTGGGGATGCTTTCATCCTTATACTTATATGTATTTTGCCTATGAATATTTGCATTCTTTTGGTTAGCTCATCACCCCCGGACTTGAACAGCTCTGCTGGCAGGCCACCCGCACACGCAGCTTTGTTGTTCGTAAGCCGGGCAATACTCATGGGAGACCAATCAACACCTGGAGACGACAGGTTGACGCAAAAGGGCAAAAAGCCGGGCATTCCTGGAGATAAATTCAATTTCTAGCTTTAAATAAATCAAATTAAAATCTATTTGTTGAGGCCCTAAGTACGACATAGGAACCACGGGAACTAAACATGTGCTGCCGGAATGCACTCAGCCTGAGTCCGTTCAGATAGACGTAGAAACCGGCTCTTGTACTCAATTCCTGCTCCACATCTCGAATGCTTCATAGGATGAATGAAAACAGCAGACTGGTACTGAAGACGTGTGGAACTAGCAGCTCATAATGCAGTTGAACTAACTATGTAATATTTTTCATGTGAACGATTTAGTCATCCAGCCACTGCTCTTTAATGTGAAGTTGATTTCTGCTGACAGCAACGTGGCTGAGAAAACTGTTCCTGACTCCGATAACTCAGTTTTTAATAAAATACTAGGTTTCATTCAAGCACCAAATAATAGAAGTTTTTTTTTAATAGCAGAACCTCGCATACAATGGTAAGCCTTCGCACGTATTTCTATCATGAAAGAACTTCTCGTGAAAAGCCACCTCCTGTTCCGAAGCGAAATGAAGCTGTAGATCCCTCCATTTGTGTAACAATAGTAAAAAGCACACCAAAAATTGGAGGTAGAGCTCGGAGGAGCTGATATAGATAGATATATTATATATATACATATATAATTGGCGCGTACACCCTTTTTGGGTGTTTGGTCGAGCTCCTCCTCCTATTTGTGGTGTGCGTCTTGATGTTGTTCCACAAATGGAGGGACCTAAAGTTTTAAGCCATTGTCTGCCGAGGGGTGACCGCTATTAGAAAAATGTTTTTCTTTATTTTGGTGTTTCACCGAGGTTCGAACCGACGTTATCTCTGTGAATTCCGAATGGTAGTCATGTACCAACCCATTCGGCTACGGCGGTTAGGTTAGGTTAGATTTCTTTATTTTGATGGGACTTCTTAACGCATTTATCTGGCAAACCTTAAAATACCAACATTGACATTGAAACCAAACTGAGCGCCCAGTTTTTCGAGTAGAGCTCAAGTCGCTAGCGTAAATCCAGCGTTTGGAATATTTCCCAACTTTTTGGAGAGTTACTAAATTTTGCTGCACGCATATGAAATCGTAAGACCCGTTGCATATTCAAACCCTAAAATATTTAACTCTGACGACAAAATTTCTCGGAACGTTAAGTTGTCCATTGTACTCCATTATGCTCGTATTATTTCCTGTACTTCCTTTATGATCCATGACTGACCATAAAAATGTTAAACACAGCAAAGCAAAAATCTCAGAAAAGAAAACGAAAGCTAAAATCCAGTAGAATTACAGCGAATCACGCAGTAGTTACGGGGAAAAACGTCTGCAATGTTGCTTGGCATTGTTGGATTGCCCGCCAACAGTTGGCGATTTATTTTCGAAGGAAGCAATAATTATAGTTGCTGATAGTGCAGCATGGCTAGGCTTTGCGCAAAAACGCGCCTTGCCCAACCACGTCACCAACTGCACTGATTGCTGCCACACTGACTGCGCCACAATACTTCCACTAGCTGCCATCTGTATGTTTGTCTGACTGTAGGTCTATCTGTGCGCTCAGTCTGACCGTCCAGCCATAGAAGAACAATTGCTATCTGACAATTCCAATGCTTGGTTGGCACGTTGAGGTGTAATAAAAGTACAACAATAATAACATCAACAGCAGCAGCATCATCACAAACATAAAAATAGCGAGAATCAGTGGCCATCATTGTTGGGATCATGAGTCGAGCAGTTAAAAATGCCTGAGTTGAGCTCATCGCAGTGCGGTCGATCAGTCAGTTAGTCGTCATGGTGGATTGACTTTGACTAACCATTGCAGTCGGGGCATATATACATATGTACATATATATGTATGTATGCATACTTAAATGTATATACTACTCGTACATAAGTAGATATTTATGTACAGCCAGCGCCGCACAGTGGGAGAATTGTGGTCATAAATAATTAGCAAAGTGAAGTTAGCGAAATACTAAAAATTTGCGCATACACAAATCTTGTGATAAGTGGTACGATACTCATTAAGAAACACCTTTCATATGCATTTTTAAGCGTTCACTTATGCAAGGTGGCGCAAAATTAATCGCCCTATCGGAAGATTTTTAATTTTTGCAAATGACGCCGAATGGCAATTGAGCGCGCAAAGGTCAAAATAAAGATTTCCTTCACTCAAAATAATTTTCTTTTCTTTATTCAAAAGTTAAGCAAAAACAAACTTGGATGATTAATTTTGCGACACCTTGTACATTCTAATCCGCAATTGACAATGGAGTGTCAAAATAAAGATTTCCTTCACTCAAAATAATTTTTTTTTATTAAAAAGTTAAGCAAAAACAAAATTGCACGATTAATTTTGCGCCACCTTGTACATTCTAATCCGCAATTGGCAATGGAGTGTCAAAATAAAGATTTCCTTCACTCAAAATAATTTTCTTTTTTTTATTAAAAAGTTAAGCAAAAACAAAATTGCACGATTAATTTGGCGCCCCCTTGTATATTCTAATCCGCGTTCAAATTTAATGCAAGAGCTTTTGGCGTGGATTAAAAAGTCTCAATATGCAAACCTGGAAACTCAGCAGCTGAAACTGAATTTAAAAAAATTGTTATTATCTTCTCAGTTTTATCGTTTATTAACGGAAAACTAATTAAAATATTTGCTGTGGAATTCGCTACTGACTTCCTGTGAAGAGGCGTAACATTTTTACATAAATCCAACAAATGTATCTACATATGCATGTCCATAAATCTTGCCACAGCAAGCGAACCAAAAACGTACTTCACACACACACACGCACACCTACATCCTTACGTACAAAAATATACACAGTAAAAAGCACAATCAAAGGCGGAATAGAAGGCTCAAGAGCAAATTGTTAGGAAAATTGCAAAAGAATTTTCACAGAACAAATCGGCGCGGAAAAATTCATCTTCCTGCAAATCCATTGAAAAGCATTTAAAGGAAAGAAAAAAAAATGCGCGCATTTTTTGCTATTATTGTTGTGACACAGCTGAGCGCAGTTGAGCCACGCGTCTTTGGAAAAAAATGGCCAACAAAGCCACAATTGTTGGTAGCTTGCTTTGCCTCGCGCCTGTTGTTGGTGTGTTGCTTGTGACAAGAGCTAAGCCGCGCTATAACTCTTGGCTTTGCTAGGGAACAAACAACAAAAACAAAAGCACAACAAAAAAACAAAAAAATAGATAAAAACAAAATCAGCTCGACATTGAAATACATTGGAAAAAAAGCGCTGAACGAAGACCAAATGCGGCTAGCGAAATGCAGCAAAAACAACAACAATCTGGAATCTACTCAGCTGGTACACTTGAATGTCTTAGCGAAATCGCCAGATTTTCTCAATAATTCTCTTGCAACATACACAAATCACCGGCGTAATGCGCGCAACAGGCAGCGAAAGTACTCGTAATAGCGAAAAATGTAACAGTAACAAAATTGTAGCGCAAAGTGAAATAAAGCCATACAAGAAAACGGAATTTACTGACACAAACACGCCCGCTTTGGAAAAACCGACGCTTAAATTTTAAATTTATAAAATAAAGTATCTTTTAAGATGCTTCAAAAACCATTTTTATTTTTTATTTTTAATAAAGAAAGTATTTTTATTTAATAACAAATCGATATTTTTAATAAAGTCTAAGCATTCTTTCGTTTTATTTCGAGGATAAAATTTAAATAGCTTAGGTCAACCGATTCAGCTGAACCAAGCGCCGTTTTGTTCGATAACATTTCTATATTAATATTATATTTGAAGGCAATTTCATAATTCCGCCGTAGAAAGAGTTCTCGTCGCTATTGGGAAAAAACTTGAATAGCTCATTTGAATAGGCCTCTCTTGAGACTAGTTTTGTGTCATCACGAAAATTTCGCAAGCGCTTGAAAAGGTGGTAATCGATTGGTATCAGGTCTCGAATATTCGGTGAATGCAACAGAATTTGCCATACCGACTCTGGTTCATCATTAAGGATGTACACTCTCTGGCGTTGTCTTACTGGTACTGAACAACCTTCCTTTTCGTCAGTTCTGTTTGCTTCAAGCCGATTGCGTACCTAGTCAGGTGTTAAGAGTAGACGTCCGAGAGTGGGCAAGTAATGCACGTATTTTAAGCTCTTCCAGAACTGAATTTCCAGACAGGGAATAATAGATAATAGATTCTTTATTCTGATTTTATTTTGAAAAATTACGTTTTGGAATTTTTTACCGAAACTAATGATTTCATTATTAAAAACTGCATATTACAAAATTTTATTCATTCTAAAACTAAATGATTTTATTTTAAAAATTGGTATTTTTAATTTTCTTAGTTTTATTTTTCAAATTTCTGTTTATTCTGAAACCAAATCATTTTATTTTTTAAAATATATAATTTCCATTATTTTATTTGTTTTTTGAAAAACTTTGCATATTTCAAAAATAACACATTTAAAAATTTTATTCATTTATTTTTTTTTCCAAATTTTATTTATTCTGAATCTAGGTGGTTTTATTTCCGAAAATTCTGTATGTACCGATTTTTTCACTCTGAAACCAAATATTTTTTTTTCAAATTTTATTTATTCTGAAAATAGATTTGTTTTCCTTGTACAGGGCCTCGAGAAAACTCTTCCATCGCACACGCTTCTGTGCTGTTATTTTTGCACCGTCCCATGAGATGTCGACATTTGCTAGTTCGCGCAACATCGACCTTCTCCCAGTGTATTTTGGTCGACCGCGACCTCTACTCCCTTACGGATTCCAGTCCTGTGCCATTCTCGTGATACTATGCGGTGATTTTCTCAACGAGTGACCTATCCATCGCCACTTTCTGCATTTGATTTGCCTAA
>JAYXIM010012656.1:0-43438 GCA_037575425.1 Anastrepha fraterculus | reverse complement strand
AAATTTTTGATTTTTTTCTAAAAAGTTTGAGACCCTACATTATATTGTTTTTGTTGTAGTATGAACTACATTTTTATAAAAAAAAGCTGTGGTGTGTTTACAATTTTGAAACGAGGTGTATAGGAGAGGAAATCGTTAGGGTATGAATAAATAGTGGTTAGGGCAATGGTTATTGTTGAATTCTTAAATGACTTACTTATATGGCCTGATCAAGGTTCACAACCCGCTACCGGACTAAGACCGACTGCAGCAAGTCTCGCCAGGCGTCTCTGAATTCCGTACGTTTTCTCTAATTTGTTACACGGTGGTCGCGCTCCTTGGGATCGGGCGACTAAGCTGGGCTCTAAGCTACCGTGGGGGTCGGCACGAAACGATGATAGGGTGCCCTCGACTTGACCCTTTCATCGGAGGCATGATCTTCCCCACGTTGTTGTTCTCTAACTTGCCATCTGAACAGCTTCTTCTGCACCCATATGCTCGGCTTGGCCCAGCAAGCGCAACTGCTGAATATTGAT
This sequence comes from Anastrepha fraterculus, assembly GCA_037575425.1. Classification (NCBI taxonomy): domain Eukaryota; kingdom Metazoa; phylum Arthropoda; class Insecta; order Diptera; family Tephritidae; genus Anastrepha; species Anastrepha fraterculus. The sequence goes on along the minus strand of JAYXIM010012656.1, from coordinate 42,923 downwards.
GTGCTTAACTACGTCCACATCGTCATAGAGCTCATTCAGCGCGTGGCTCATTCGGCGGCAGTAGTTACCACCAACATGAAGAGGGCCGAAGATTTTCCTAAGTATCTTTCACTCGAATACCGCAAAAGCGGTTGCATAAGTCTGCGACACATCCCATGCTTCAGCGCCAAAGAGTAGCATGGGTAAGATGAGCGTCTTGTAGAGTGTGGGTTTTGTCGGGCGAGTGAAGTCTCTGCTGCTCATAGAAGTCTTGCCACAGTAACACTTATTAGCAAGCGTGATTCGTCGGTTTATCCCCATGCTGACATCACGTGTTCTTGTAACAGCGTTGCCAAGATATTATATATAAATTCTTTGAAACGCCATGCATCTTTTCTTTAAATTCTCTAAAACGCCATGTATCTAGTCTAGTCTATAAATCGTCTTTAAAAATACAAAATTAATAATGTTCCAAAATTGTCTAAACGGAATTTAAGACAACTCTTGTATGCAGTTTTCTCAAATTTCTTGTTGAAGTACTGACAGCTATCGTCAATGATTTTGGAATTCCAAATCGACAAAAAGGCGTTGAATGCTAAGACCCGGCTATATCACCACTTTAAAGCTTTCAATGTTAAATAAGTTTTTAGGCAGATTAATTAACTCAACAGAGTCACTATACTTTTAGCACCAAGAGCAGCAAGCTGCCTCTTTTTAACCAGCTACCATCGACAGCTTGTAAAGCAAGACTCACAATTTCGCAGCCACCTCCATTCGTTCATTATTCAAGCCATTTTTCGCATCATCGCAAGCTGTTGCATATACATACACATACGGATACCTACACACACAACACATACACACATACATACTTACACATATGAGGAGTTATTACAACATGAAAGCGCATGCGTAACTCAACGCTCCAATGTCGCAACAGCACCCAAGCAATATTTCCACACGCCGGCCAGTGCGTCGCTTACATCAACAATTTGAAAAATGAATAATCACAACAAAAGGATATGCGTTGCGCCACAGTCATCGTTCGATGGCTTCGATGATTACCTTAGCCTTTTGCACAAATTGCTATGTTATAGTCATAGCCAGCGATATTGCCGCTGCCACGCTGTTGTAGCCAGTAGCTAGCACGACGTTGTTGCTTGTTTATGGCTAGCTGTTGTGTTGCCAGCACAGACAAGCAACATATAATTGTAATGATGTTGCTGCTACCGCACCTTCCTCAACATACACAACAACAACGACAACCACAACCATAGCTACAGTTATTATTACTGCTACTGCTTTCAAAGCTGCTGCGCTGCTTTGCCTTGACTCAAGCGCTGCCTCTCTGCCTACTTACCCGCCTGCTGGCTTGCTCGCTTGCCTTTTGACGTGCCTTGTTAAGGTCCTTCAGGTTTTACAGCATTCTTTGTAGGCTTCCGCCGCATTCAACACGACTTCCATTACTTCCACACTTACCCGAGCTGTATCCATGCTGCGGCCTACTCGTTACTTGGTCGGCTGGCGTGTAGTTGGCTAATACTTTGGGCTGTTCGCGTCTGCACTTCGCCGCCCTCACAGGCCTTCACTTCGCCCAGCAACTTTTGATGAAAACATAATGGGCATATTGAAAAATTACTTGACAAATGAGCGCTGGTAATATAATACATATTTTATGGCTCTCCAGAGGAGGCTACCACATCCATCGGCGTATGCTTTTGAGTAAGGGCAAAGGCAGAAAATTGTTTTAAAAAAATATAACAAAAATTTAATTGCATATTTTCAATACATAAATAAGTACACAGTTGGAGCGCAATGTAATGTGGCTATGGCCGCTTATTACACATTTTCACTTCGTTATGTGAAACGTTGTTTTTTTTTTCTTTTTACTAATAAAGCCTTAAGATTTTTCAACTGTGGGCTGCCGTCTGCAGTTATTGTTACATTTCTTGAGAAAATATACAAAATTAAAAGGAATTTTCATTGCACAGATTTATGGGTTTGATCTGTGGGCGCTTTTTACCTTAGCTTTGGTGTAATCAAGATCACAAATGTGGCACCAACACAAATAGGCGATGAGGCAAACTGTGACAGATATCGCGAACTCCTTATCGAAGTGGTGGAAATATTTCTAGTGAAGATTATCTGTGTTCTTGCGAAAGCAATAGTCAGACTGTTGAATAAACTCATCTTGGAAGAGCCTTACCTGAAACTAAAATCAGAGATGCATCAGGTCTGAGGAATGAGCACCGTTAGCGCTTAATCGCAGATGTTTTATTCAGGTTTCAAACCATCTAACTAAAACTGAGATAAAAGCACGGTATTTTTGGTTTAATGAAAAAACGGGAGATAAAAAAATTATTAATTTAAATTTTTTTTATTTATTAAAAGAGTAACAATTATAAATAATTATTCCACTTAAAGAGCTAAAGCACTAGCTACTATGGCCTTCGGCTATTAAAAATTTTTACTTCTGTCTTCTTTTGCTGAAAAAACGTCGACTTAAACATCTTTTCTGTCGGGTACTAATTACTCGCGTTTCTCGAAGTAATAGTTTAGGGAAAAGAAGTCCATTATTTTATCGGTAGATGGCTGCATTGATCTATATCTCGTAAAGTATCGATCAAACCATTTAAAGTAGTCAAGGTGACTTTTCACACTAAAAAAATCGTTTGCTATTTTTTGTTTGTCCCATTCAGTTGTAAGTTATAGGAGAACAACAAGGAGAAAATCCGGTATATTTTACAGTTTCTCTTTGATAAAGGCGAAAATACAAGCCAGACCGCTTAAAATTGTGCAATTTTTGTTTCGTCGATTCCACTCAGGCATTTTTAATGTTAGAGAAAATATCGATAATGCCGATAAAATCAGAGAAATAATCGAAGTTGGCCGATATGTTAGTAGTCATAACATCGCTCAGGAGCTATAGATCATCCATAAACCAGTTTTAAGCCCAAAAATTGTACGCGAAAATTTGTATTTATTTTATTCCCACCTAATATTAAGAAATGCGTGTGCCAGACAAAGATACCCACAGTGTTTTGTGCTTTTTTTTGAGTAGACCAAAAACATACCTTTTACAGGGTTGAGTGCAACAGTGAACAATTTTTAGATCCTGGAAGATCAACATTTTTTCGTAGAAATGAAAGCACCATAAATTTTTGATATTTCGGCTCAACTCATCCAGCTACGCAGAATGGCAATCAGTGGCGTCAAAATTAAAGGGTTACATAGGTATGTCTAGCAGCTCCAAAAATGCGCTAAAAGAAAAACTGGTTTAAAAGGGATAACAATAGGAATAATTTAAAAAAAAATTAAACTTTATAAAAAAATTATTTTAATTTTACAAAACCTAGTACAGCTAATTCTGTTTTTGCACGGTTTTGGTATAAAACGGTTTGAAAATAAAATATTTTTAATTTTTTTAGACGATTTTATTCCATTTAGCACGATTTACAATTGTTTGTGCTTAAACTCTTTTTGTTAAATTTAATTTTTGCGAAATATGTTCATATCACAAGTTTAGGGGAATTCTCGTTTTGTGCATACAAGCAAATTTACTGGTCAGAGCAATTGAAATGTAGTAATATTTTGTGAATTATCAATGCAATCAGACGTGTTTGGTAAAGAAATTTTTTATTGGCAAATTTTTTTTCCAACGTTACATTAAATTTAATGCATTAAGGTAAAAGGTAAGCCAAAAAATGTTTTATATTTATTCAGTTATTTATATTTTTTAATTTTGTTAAATATTTTATGTATCGCTAAAAGAAAATGTCAAATACAAAATTAAAACGTAAAGCAATTTTTTTGGAAACCAAAATTGAAATTTTAGATCTACTTGAAAATGGAGAAGGCTGAACATTTTTTGGCACTAAAACTAAAAAAAATAGTAGCCAATGCCGCATACAGTCAAGATCAGGGTTTTAATGACGACGAAACTGGTCTTTTTTGAAAAAAAAAACTCGGAGAAGTACAGGTGTGGCCAAATCGCAAAACAGCGTTAGTGGTTTTAAAGTTGAAAAAGATCGAGTCACATTTTATTTTGCAGTAACGCTTCTGGAGATCGGATGTTAAAGCCCCTGCTTATCAAAGGTGTCAATTTTGGTACATTGCCGGTTAATTGGATGGCCAATAAAAAAGCATGGGTGACAACTACAGTTTTCACAGAATGGTTCATTAAATTTTTTGTACCAGAAAAAAATATATGAATGAAAAAGGCTTAGAATTTAAAGTTCTTCTGTTGGTAGACAATGCACCGGGCATCCTCAGTTGGAACACGAAAATGTACAAGTTTTGTTCCTACCACCGAATACCACATCCCTAATCCAACCACTGGGCCAAGGAATTATCGCAACATTTGAAGCTTAGGATAGAACTCTTACAGTAACTGATGCTTGGAAAATGTTGTTGTCTATTAAAGATTGCGTTAAACATGCGGCTTTAGCATTATCAGATTTACGACCATCAATCTTAAACGGATATTGGAGAGCAATTTGGCCAGAATATGTAAAAAGTAAAAATCCAAATACAATAGAATATCCCAATATAATTTATTTGGTACACGCAGTTAGTGTGGAGGGTTTTGACGACTTGGTATTCGATGACATTGATGCACTGATGTTTGATACAGTTCTTAGCGAAAAGGAAATAGGTATGTATTACATTTTGCCTCACAGAATGCTGATTCTATAGGAAGCAGTGATAGTAAAGAACCTGTAAAATTAACTGCAAATTTAATTCAAGAAGGACTTCAACTTGCAAATAAATTAGGACACCATTCCATCACAAATGATGCCAATGTCGAAAGAGATGCACAATTCCATCGGAGCTGAATTCTTGTAAGGCTCGTTACAAAGAATTGTACAAAGAGGTTTGCTGAACGAGCAAGAGAAATTCCAGCGATGATAGTGATTGTATACGCGTTCGAAGCAAGCGAATGCGAGTAACTGATGATGACAGCAATTAAATCGATGTTCCTGTATTTATGATTATATATATATATATATAATTGGCGCGTAAACTCTTTTTGGGTGTTCTTCCGAGCTACTCATCCTCTTTGAGGCGTGCGTCTTGATGTTATTCCACAAATGGAGGGACCTACAGTTTCAAGCCGACTCCGAACGGCAGATATTTTTATGAGGAGCTTTTCGATGGCAGAAACACACTCGGAGGTTTGCCATTGCTTGCCGAGGAGCGACCGCTATTAGAAAAATGTTTTGCTTAATTTGGGTGTTTCACCGAGATTCGAACCTACGTTCTCTCTGTGCATTCCGAATCTTAGTCACGCACCAACCCATTCGGCTACGGCGGCCGCCTCGTATTTATGATAACCACTTTTTTTTACCTTAAAAATTTAATAACCTATTCTTTTCGTTAACAACATAGCAGTTTAACATAATTATTTTTAGTTCCTGAACTTGTCATACATTTAATTCATATCATTTTTAAGATTAGAGTGCATATCTTTTTTATCTTTAATTACTATGCTTGTAAAAATAAACATTGTATATGTGATTTAATTAAATTAGCATGAATACTTGTTCTTAAAAAATCCTTGTTTTTCACTAATTTTAATAGGTTTTTCAGATTAGGAACTAACCACCTATTTTTGCGTACGCTGCAATGCTTTTTTTTACACGATTTTTCTGGAACCAATCTACCGCGTAAAAACAGAATAAGTGTATATAAAAAATCATGTGACCAAAGCACTATAAAAAAAAAACATTGCTCCACGGTCTCCATCATTTCTCCTTAAAATGTTGATGGATCTGTAAAAAGTAAAAAAAATCTAGTAAAGTAGAGTTGTACTCGTAGTTACAATCTGTCGAGCCGGATTTTTGAATTTGGAAAAATTTTACAATTTACGGCATTTAAAAAAAGTATGCGGTTTACGTCATAAATATCACACTTTAAGGGGATAGATACCTGTAAACGGCCATATTTTCGCTGATTTTCCTTAAATTAGAATAAAAACGTGAATTACATCGACACGAGTTTTTTCTTTCTCTGCGCGGAAATACTGCTTCATTTTTAAATGAAGAAGTCAATATATTTTTCTCAAAATTGGCATACAGTTTATTTGTACATTAAAATAATTTAATTATTTATTATTTTAATCATTTAAAATGGCTGATGTACACTCAATTCTTCCAGGAAGGTCGCAGCGGGGCTTCTCAATAGGCGGGCATTGTAGCATCGGTGTCAGTGACCTGAATACAAAAACCCAACATTTTTTTGTTATTAATGTCGAAAACTTGTATTCACATAGAAAGTAATATCATAGAAAAGATGTGTGCCAAATTTTAGGGAGATATCGGTCAATAACTTTTCGAGTGATCGTGTACGCCAATTCGAAAAATTTAGTTTTGAGAAAAACGCGTCTAAAGTTTGAAGACGTAACTATACCTCTCCCAGCGCTCGAACGCAAAGAATAGAGTCGTCACGGTTGACGATCTATAATATAAGAAATATTTAAATGTACGTTCTAAAAATTTTTGGACATATTCTTAAAGGATTATGTTAACATTTTATGAAAAAAATTTTTTTTTTTTCAAATTTTACAGGTATCTGTCCTCTTAATTATGTTTATAAATTTTTTTAATAAAAATATCAAAAATGAAATCTGTAGAGAAAACACTTTCAAATATTTAAAAAAACCGCAACAAAAAATATTAAAAACTGTATGACTTATCATGCAGACCGTGGCGGAAAAAGTATTTCCGAGAAAATCGAGTTTAATGTTTGAGGTACAGAAGCGCGCTCTCTACCTACTTAGTGGGCTGTAGAAACTATAATATTGGGAATTTGCGGATAAAAATGTCGCAGTGTTTTCTATACTTCCGAAATATTAAAAAATTTATTTTTTTTTGATTCTGGATGTATGTAACCCCTTAAAACGAATTACTCCGAAATTAAAATTTCAAAAGGCAAATGCTTGCTCGCGAACTCAAGCTGAGGCTACAAGAGTATTTATGAAATTTATTAGCAAATGCGTAAAATACAATATTGGGGATATCATGCAAAAGAAATTCCAATTCTTGATTTTTAATTACATTCCAGTGCTGCAAAAACAAAAATTCACCATCTAACTATTAGACGTATAAATTCGCGTTTTCGATACAAACTCTGCTACCCTCTGTGGATTTTCAAATTTCCAGCATGAAAGTGAAAGTTGTGTGTAGTGTAGCAACGCCCTTCGCTAAACCACTCAACACTACAAAAAGTTAGGGGGTATTATAAATATTCAAGTACACATTCAAGCCAAATAAATTTCAATGTACCGCTTCGCATAATAATTAGCATTGCTAAAATATTTTATGAGAAAAATAAAGTAAAATCAGGAAAGTGAATTTGGCAAAAGTGAAAGAGCATTGCTCCAGGCGCATCAACAGCGCAGCGCAACCCTCCTCTAAGGCACCCTCTTTATAACGGTATTTAAAAGCTAGCATTATTAATAGTGAACTAAGAAAATGAATGCTTGCAGCGGTGCTACAACATCTGCAACTTTCCCTTTCAATGTGGGTTTATATGCACCCCTACATTTGCACTGACGCACACATTCATACATATGCAACAACTTATTGATAGCAAACACTAAGGGGAACCTGCATCCTGCACACTCGTCACACTCGTATGTACATATGCTTTTGCTCATATTCGCATACCCCTGAGAATAGCGAATGCTTAGAAATCGAAATCGAAATTTCTCATAACTGCAGTGAATTTCCTGCAATTACGATTGCTGTGTAAGTGCAAGCGTTTATTGATATACGTACATACATATGTATGTGTACATATATATACATATATGTATGAGTACACGCATGTACGCGTATTTGTGCTTGTATTGCGCGTGCGTCATTGTGTTGCAACGTGATAAATAGCATTCACTTGGTAACGCCTGCGTAATTAAACGCTGGCAAATCACCATAAAATCTCGACGTGTGTGCCACATTTCACACATTTCAAACAATAAACTATACACTTACGACTCTGGCCATGCGCTTCACACCCCGCCTTCTTGCACAGCCAATGGTAATTTTATTGTTTCTGTGTCAAAAATGCTGTCACAATATTTTTATTCACGCATCTAATGACTAGTTGATTTCCTGCTTTTTGCTGAATTGAAATTGCCGTAACAGAATTTATTAAGGATTTTTTTCCTTTTCAAAAATATATAATCACATTTCATCTTAGTTCCAGATCGAATTCACATTTTTGTGGCAACAAAATATGCTTGTAAAAAACTACCTTTAAAGTTAGCTTCGGACCTGAGCAAGAAGAAGCAGTGTGACCACAAAGAAGACAGTTCAGTGAAAAAACAGTCACATAGAAACCATCTGCCGGCTTATAATTTTAGGCCCCACCATTTATTGTTTTATTTTATTTATTTAAATCTATGATTACAAGAACCTTACAAACTAGATACATATATTTTTTTATATTTATTTGGTATTGGAACATAGAATATTTTTACAGGAATTGGGACAAATATTAAATGCCTGAGCTAAGATGACGCTGGGAAAAACATTCACAATATTTTACCTAAAGTAAAATTTGACTGCATGGGAGCGCTGACACCATAACTGCTTATATTTCTAGAAAAATCACTTTCAAAGAATTCTGAATAGCGAAGAATTCTAGAGGTAATATTAAAAGCAATCTTTTCTAAAAGTGTTGGGCAGTCGATAGAGCCAGTTATGATGCTAATGAGCCAGTTATGAGCACTCTAAAATGAATCTTCTCTCCTCAAGTGTATTAAGGCTAATTACATACTTGCCCACGAGGAGGGTAAGAAGGTAGTGGTAGTGAAAAATTTAGTGAGCGGAGAGCAAATTTTAGAAAAATTGTTTGAACTCGCTCAAAGCGGTTAGATTGAATATTTGTACAAGGCCTACAAATAAACGCTGCAAACTCCAGTCTTGACCCAACCAAAGCACAGTACAGCGATTTCAGTGTGTAGGGGTCATAAGAGCTCAGAGTTTTGGCGGATAACAGCACCATTTGTGGGGCAATATTCAAACACTTTTCAAGAATGCAATGCCTCTCACTTCTCTAAACGGATCTATAGTCACAGTACCTTTTTGTCGCAAAGAATGTGCAAGACTATACAAGAAAATTGCAAAAAAATGCTACTAAAACTGAAAAACCTAAATGTTAATCTTGTTCAACTCCCTGAAATGGCGACTCATGGATGCCGCACCAAGACAATATACAGGGTGCGGGACTTGAAGTGTAACGAATTAAAAAGGCCATAAATTTAGTTTGGAAAATTTCTTTTATTAAATTCAAAGTAAAAACTGTATGAAAATAATACAAAATTAGGAATCAATTTATTTTTACTCGATATGAACATCTTTTGCCTTCAATATGACCATGAGATGGTCCAGAAACGAATCGTAAGCTACTGGAATGGGACTTGCAGGTAGTTTAGCTCACTCGCGCACAATGGCTTTTTTCAGCGCCTCGAAACTGGTGAATTTTTTAGTTCGGACTTTGCTCTCCAAAATGGCCCAAGGAGAATAATCCATCGGACTCGCGTCTGGTGACTTTCAGAGCCATTCTGTGGACGTTATGAAGCTTGGAACGTTGTTTTTTAGCCATTCTTGGTTCACTCGAGCTTTGTGAGACGTTGTCGAGTCCTGTTGAAACGTCCATGGTCTGCCACCGAAATTTTTGTCTGCTCATGGCATCAAAGTAGCCTCCAGAATACTTTCCCGATAAGATTTCGCATTTACCTTGACGCCAGGCTCCATGAAAACGATTGAAGAGCGCTCATCTTCGGTTACAGTGGCCCAAACCATTACCTGTGGCAGGTCCTGTCTCCTAGTGGCCAATCGATGACTCGAATTCTCATATGAACGGTCGGTCAAATAAACTCTATAGTTTTGGGAGTTTACAAATTGCTCAAATTGAAAAATTTTCTCGTCAGAAAACAAAATGTTTGGAAATTGACCACTTTCGACCAAGCGAAGCAACTCCTTCGCTCTCTCAAGTCTGACTTGTTGCTGCTATGAGATCTTGCGCCTTTTGGATCTTGTAAGGTTTGATTTTGAGATCAGTTTTCAGTATACGGCGGATGCAATGGTCAGATATTTTCAGTTCTTTCGCCATTTGATTGGCTCTTCGTCGGGGATTTCGCCAAAGCTGCTTCTTCACTTTTTGAACCATTTCACGTGACGTTGCAGTCTTTTGATGACCACCTTCATGAAGTTTCGCGATGCTACCAGAATCTTTACAACGAGTAATGGTGCGATAAACAAAAACTTTATTTACTTTAAGGTGCTCCAGCTCAGAAACAATCGCTGGTTGTGTTTTTCCAGCCAAATATAATGAAATCCATTACTGATTTTCTTTTTTCGCGTTTACTCTCAGCATCAGCTACGCGAGCGGTTGGTTTCACTTCGTGTGCCGGACCCTTTATATGCAATCATAATTCCCATGTGCAATTTTCGCTGGATGAGCTGCTCCTCCAATTTCTTGGAGAAAAAAATTTAAGGGCAACCCAATATAAAAGTATTTTTCGGGTGTTTTTATCCCACCGTTTCTCAAAAACATGACGTGCTCGAGGCTTAGACTTATACTCAAATTGTAGCCTGGTTCCTACACTCTAATAACATTATACATATGTATGTAATGGGCACTTACAACCCTTTATGGGTGTTAGGCCGCACTTCTGCTCATATTTGTGGTAAACGTCTTTATGTTTTTGTATTGAAGGAAGCATAAGCCGAAGGTCTCGAAGGTATCTGTCGAGGAGCGACCGCTATTAGAAAAACTTTTTTATCATTTGGAGTTTCGTGCACGGAGAATCGCACCTGAGCCCTTCCGAGCTGCAGCCACGCAACAACCCATTCGGCTACGGCGGCCGCTCCAAATAAACAACTTTGAATAAAATAGGGCTTACCCTTTAAGGTTCTGGTAACGCCTGATTGCAAATAATTATAGACTATGATCATAAAATTACTACTCGGGAGATTTTGAGGTAGCTGATTAGAAGTCTCAAATCTGTTTTTCAAAATTCAAAATGGCGGATCCAATATAGCGGACGCAAAATTAAAAAGTTGAGCGAAGCTCATCAAACTGAACATTCTGAGGTTTTTGGAGGCACTAATTGCCTATGGTGTTACTCCTGTGATCATTCACGCGAACACCTCTTCCCTTTGTTGAAGTATTTAATACTACATTCTGCTACAAAAAATCATTGTTTTCAAGATGTCGAAGCATTCTATAAAGAAAAAATCAAAAACCCAATTGTCTAGTCTCCTGATAGGACTCACAGCTAAGGTAATCTGTAAATTATATGAGGCAAAAATTCATTGTACTCATATGCACACCTAAGCGTATAAAAATAAATCTCTAATCGCTACTTTCTGCTTTTCATCACTATACTTATAAATTTAACAAGTACAGCAGTGATGACCAGCGCACGGCAACATAATCACTCTCACTCTTCATGCTGTCAAAGTCTTCTTGCATATATTCGTACGGATGTATGTACATAGTATAATATATCTACTGGGATATGTGTGCGCGTGTGGCGAGAATTCCACACTCAGGTTGCACGTCCGATGAATTATTACTCTTGCTTGCCTTTGCAACACAAACATGTAATTACGTTGATAAAAATCGAAAAATAATTTAGCAGCAAAGCGTGGAGTAGTGCAATGGGAAGTAGAACAAGAACAGCGTAGCAGACAAAGCAACAAACAAATAGATAAACGATGAAAGGAACTACAATACAATCCCGCATATTTGCTTTTCAGTGGCTGACTGACGTACTGCCCAACAACCGCCCGACGATGGATCATTACCCCAGCAGCTAATGAAAAATCTGCTCATGTCCAGCCATTCCTTTGTACCAGTTCATGCCATACTCGTATGAGTTGAGTTGATTTTGCTTTGTTTTATTTTTTTTTTTTGTTTTCTTATTTGCTGCAAATTGAAGGAGTTGAAAATATCTCGCATACGGTGGGCGGTCAACATATTTTTCTTATGATTATTTTATGACAGCAAATAACTAAACATTGCTGAAAGCAATAAAATTAGCAGCAAAGTTATGAGAGGCTTAAAGGCGAATGTGTGTAAGTGTTGGTTTGCTGATTTAGAAGTACTCACACACACATATATCGATATGTGTATGTATGTGTATTTGCGCGCAAATGTGTTTGTATTTCTAGGTGCAGAACGTGAGTTAAATGTGAGAATGCGAGGTTGAATGTTTGCTGGATTTTGTTTGAAAAATTGATAAATAATGAATATTTGGTGGGCGTATGGAATAGACGTAAGGCTTGGGGTTGTTAGTTGCATAAAATAAAAAAAAACAAAAAAAAAAAAAAAAAACGTTTATATGTGTAAGTCCTTTAGAAAGGTGAAGTATTAGCATAGGCATGTCCAAATTGGTGGTAATTACTGGTCCCGAAATGTCGGGATAGTTTTAATGTGATCACCAAATTCCGGAATTGGTACCGAAAGGTAACTGTATTAAATGCATTACAGTTAAAAAAAAATACCCTACATAAGTTTGGTTAAATTAGTAAAGTTATTTAATCATTCAATTCATCTGCACTATGTTCCAACCCTGTGGAAAGTTGCAGAAATGATAATGATTCCAAAACCGGGAAAAGATTTACATCTTGTTTCCTCTTACCGACCAATCTCGTTGCTGCCTCATATTGGAAAGCCATGTGGAAAGCTCATCCTCAATCGATTAACGCCAATTATTGACTAAACTAAAAACTTGTTACCTTCGCATCAGTTACCTTTCGCAGTAAGTACTCAGGTGCACAGAGGATCACAGCTGAAATTGAAAACTCTTTTGAACAGAATAACGTGTGTTCAGCAGTATTCCTGAACGTCGCACAAGCTTTCGACAGGGTTTGAAGGTCGCGTTAAACAAATAACCGAACACTCTACCCTTGAAGAAAGAAATGCTGGTGTGCCGCAAAGAAGCATTCTTGGTCCGCTCCTACACCTCCTATATACCAGAGACTTGCCAATTCCCCCGAATAGCTGAATCGCCACTTTTGCCGGCGACACTGCCATCCTAGCAATTGAAAAAAGTGCTTAAGAAGCTGAAGCCAAACTTCAAATTGCAACAAACGCTATTGAAGAATGGACGAAGACTTGATGCATAAAATTGAACAATGCCCAGTCAGTTCATGTAAACTTCACCAACAAAAAAGTGAATCAGTATCCAATAATACTGCTAGGTGCCGCAATACCACATGCAAACACTGCAAAATACCTTGGCATAACGCTCGATGCTTCGATGGAAGGAGCATATAAAACTTGAACGACATGAAATCCATCTGAAGGTAATAAAAATCAAATGGCTAATTGAACAAAGATCAAAGCTATTCATATATAACAAAATATCTATATATGAACAAGTTATAAAGCTTGTGTGGTCCCATGGCGCGCAACTACGTTGCCGGTTCAAAGTAATATAAATAAACTTCAACGATTCCAAAATAAAATCCTTTGAGATATTCTCAACTCACTTTGGTTCGTTCGCAATAAAGATATTCATCGTGAACTCAAGACTCCTACAGTCGCTGAAGAATTTAAAAAACAAGCAGCAGTCCACTCCCTCAGGCTTCAAAGGAACGGGAATGAGGAAGCTACCAAACTCCTCAACACCTCCATTGAATCAAACGACATGACCTGGCATGATGGATATTAACTTAAGGAAGGGACCATGAAAAACTCTTCACAAAATTCTTTTTATGTTACTAAAATTGTTCTCGTTAGTTTATATGTGACTATTTGCAGTGTCAACAAACAGTGTTATTTATTTTATATTGCATTTATGTTTGTAATAAAAAACAAAAACAATTTTAAATTAAAAAAATATTAAAATAAAAATGTATTTTATTTTTGAGATTATTATTTGCTAATTTCAAAGTTGAATACTTATGAGATTTAATACTTTTAAAAATAAAATAAATAATTGGCGCGCACACTTCTGTTAGGTATTTTGCCAAGCTTATCCTCCTCCGCCTGATGTTGTTCACTAAAACTGAGTGACCTACAGTTTTATGCCGATCAGGTGTGGTTTTTTATGAGAAGTTTTTTGATGGCAGAAATACTCTGCCGAGGGGCGACCGCTAATAGAAAAAACTTTTCCTTAATTTGGTGTTTCTTGTACGGAGGTTTACAGCTACGTATTCCGAAGGGTAGTCACGCACCATTCGGCTACGCCAGCCGCTTATACTTTTGAAATAAACTAAAAGGTTCAAACCATTTCCTAGCTCATTTTCGACGTTGAAGCTCACATAATTTGGATTATCAAATTTAGATCAAATATGCGATCTTGCGTTCGAGAATTTTTGCCAATTTGGCAATTTCAGAATTCTGCTTTCGAAGCAGACTTCGATCCTATTGATAAAAAGAAAACAAGACTAACAACTCACAAATTTTCACTCACTTTCACAAATAAATTTCGTATTATCAAGAAAAAAAAATTTTTTTTTCAAATGCTCGAAAAGGTGATAAACCGCCGTCATACTATTTCTGCTTTAATAAAAAATATCCCATATCTGCGTTTATGTAGTTTTCTACACTTAATTTTTGTTTTATTTCGCACGCCTGGTTTTACACTTTTCAGTTTTAAATTAGGCAGAAAAATGAAAATCTTATTCGAGGGAAAAAACCGTAAAAGCGAGAGCTATAGAGATAGTTCGAAGTGCAGGTTTTTGGTGTTAGTACAAGGTGGCGCAAAACTAATCATTCAGTTTTGTTTTTGAATAACTGGTATGCTGAATAAAAAAACACGTTCTCACTAATGGAAATCTTTATTTTTACCTCTACGCACGCCGTTGCATGTCTATTTGTACTAGGATCGCCTGAAAAGTCCGTGACTTTGCACTGACCGGCACTACTGGCATGTATCGAGGTTATGTTAAGTTAGTAGTATTCCTTGGAAGAACACAAACGAAGTTCCAGCCATATCGGTCTATTTATGCTTGGCATGCGACTGAATCGAAGTAGTCGAGTGATTATCCATTTCCTTCACGACAACGCTCCATCTCACGCCTCAGCAGTTGTGGTTGCAAAATTAATGGAAATATTGTTCCAACTCATTTCACATCCCCACTACTCTCCAGATTTCACTCTCACTTCTCCAGGAGGTCTAGAAGAAACGTATAGCTAATTTTCAGAGTTGAACAATTGTTATTATTTAGAAGGGATAAACGTTGGGCGAAGTCTAAAACTATGTCAAAAAATATAGAATGTTTTCTCAAAAAAATTAACTGGTTTTAATTGTTACATGGGCAGTTCAGAAGTCCCTCGTATACTGAAGCTGTTTAGTTCAGAAGTGTCAAGTGTGATAGACGTACGACGCCATTTGCAAAAATTATAAATCTTGCGCCACCTTTTATCACTAAATTTAACCCTTACCTTTCAGTAACAAATAATTAGGAATTGAATTGATGGTTTTCGTAGAAAAAGTAAACTGAATGCAGAACACAATTCCCTTTATTATTTGTACTTATCTAGCCAAGCGCCTAGAAAGGGTGACATCTCATATCTTATTCAGGAGGTAGAGGAAAAGCAAAGAAGATCATACTGAGAGAATTTATCGGGCTTACCACAATCCAAGGCTATGATAGGTAGCTTTAAAAACGATTTAAAGATTATATGGAATTAAATAATAAATTTTAAAGTGATCACAGAAACTCTAAAAGGACATTGTAAGTTGAATCATCAATTAGAGCAGCAGATTCTGTAGGCATGTAAAATCACCAAACATTTTCCGGCATCGTGCCTACCACTGACACATCAGCGCGACAAACAGCTGAGTAAACATGTTTTCCCAGAGGAGGAAATAAAACTGATTAAAGTAGAACGAATACCAAGTTATTGAGGAAGTTGGACTCAGAGAAATACTCATGAAGGAGGCATAATATATCTTTCACGTCGCAGTGCTTGGGGTTTCATGTTCTACCCTACCCTGCAAGTTCCATTGGCGCATATTCACAGTTTAGGAAGATGATGATTTGATGTAAAGGGTCATTCAAAAGACGCGCCTAGATGTTGGTTTAAAATAAAATAAGTAAACATTTAGATAAAATTTATGTGAGCGAAAGAACTAAACCCTTAACTTCAGACACCAAATTAAGTAGCGGCCTTAAGAAATTGTGGCGCATAGGAATCAACTGGTAGGCCATATAGGTATATGTATCTCTTGTAAAACTATAAAGTTTTCTAGACTTTAGAACTACTCGCACTGAACCACTTTCGAACTACGTGCGACACACACACATGCATTTTATGGGAATATTTAGTGCGCCACAGTTCGGACTGTTCTTAGTTTATACTAAAAAGTTTGCTCACATAATTTAATAATACGTATTTCTACTATCAGCACAACACATTTAATTTACATCTTTATTGCATGCTAATTTGTGTTTATCCAATTAATGAAGAAAACATAAACAACAGCCGAATTCAGTGAAATCATAAGCTTTAATGTGAGCACCCGTATCCGTGAGCGGGGGTATTTATGAACATGTAATTGTACGTAATGTGCTATTGTCTCTTTACAACTCCATTAATGTGAGCGTGAGACAGACTTCAAGCGAGGGGGAGGGGGAGAGTCATGCTGAAAACGCCACGACGTCCATTGAGGAGTGTCGGTTATTAGTTGCTGGGCGCAGGTGGAAATTTCAAACAACTACAATGGCTTTACAAAAATATAATATGTTGTAAAAGCAACAACAAAGCGGCAGATATTACCAAGTAATTTAATACGCACGCACTTCCGCTACAACTGGGCCAGCAACTAGCCACTCTGACAAACTCTATGAAACGTTAGTTGGTCGGCAACGGCTTATTCACTTTCAACTCACACCCCCGCTGGGTTCACGCGGAAGAGTAAAAACATCAACAACAAAAAAACAAAAGTATGGGGAAAATGGGCAGTCGAAAATTGTTAATTTTTTAAATACACGCAATTATGTTTGTACACACATACTGAAAGAGGTGTAGGCATGTATGCATGTGGCAGGCAGGTTTTTCGCTTTTAATTTAACTTATTTCATTTTTTCTGTTGCTCTACATTTTTATCTTATTTTCCGCTGCTTAAATGGTTGCATTAAAATTAATCATTCCAGCTTAGTTTTTAAAATCACATTCTTTTGATTATAATTTTTTTGCCCTAATTTTGCTTGTTTTTTTAATTTTTTTTTATTTTGGAAAATTTTTTTAAACTTGTAAATTTTTTTGTAAACTTTTTTTTTTAATATTTTTTTTTTGAAAATGCATTAAAATTAATCATTAATTAATTTTTTTTTATTTTGGAAAATTTTTTTAAACTTGTAAATTTTTTTGTAAACTTTTTTTTTAATGTTTTTTTTTTTTTGAAAATGCATTAAAATTAATCATTCCAGCTTAGTTTTTAAAATCACATTCTTTTTATTATAATTTTTTTAATTTTGCAAATTTTTTTTTTTGGAAATTTTTTTTGTAGAATTTTTTTTAAATTGTAAATTTGTTTTGTTAAATTGTTTTTGTAAACTTTAAAAAAAATTTTTTTTAAATTTTTTTTTTTTCAACTTTTCTTTTTTTTTTTAAATTTGTTTTTATTAATATCTTTTCTCACGCATTCATTCGCACATTATGCTATTGTCTACGCTCTAATTTTGTTATGCTATATTAACTTTTATTATATTTTAATATTTATTAATTGAATAATCGTGTAAAGCGCCCGGTGTGTGGGCGAAACGTAGATTTGCCGCAGGTAGCGAAATGCGGGCGAACAGAAGAAGCAACGGGCCGAAACAAATGATAAATAATTGTAGCACAGCCTAATTAGGTGGGATAAATTTGGTTGCCTGCCTCGTTGTTGTTGTTGTTCACAGTTGGCTACTGTTTTTGGCTACTCTTTTTTCACTCACCATAAATTTCTGCTACTATTTTTTTTTTTGTTTTGGCTCGGATGATATACACATTTTTTGATTAATTAAAATTTACTTTGAAAGGCAGATATTACATTGATATATTTAAGTGAAAAAGTTCACTGGAATTTTTTTCATTATCTCATTAACTGCCACAGCAACGGCAGTCAGAAAAGCCAACTAATAAAAGTAGTTTTTAAGAGCTTTAGGGTTATTAATGGAAATCAACTTAAAACTGCTAAGGAAGCAACCTTTTTTAAATCCCCAAATGCTTTCTAGAATATAATAATGCAAAATTGTTTTTCTCATATGGCCACCACAGAACAGCGAGAGCTACATCATAGTTGGGTATGAATTTTCGTGTTCTTTTCGACAATTTATTTGAGGTTGTATGTCATGAACGGTTCGCCCGATCTAAGGCTTTAACAGTCGTTGACTCATTTCCAGAAGAACGTCTAAAAACAACCACACAAGAAATATTTGTAACCCAGCGTCAAACAACATGAATTTAAGTGCGAGTATAACGGAAATAATTTTATTACCGAACACTTCCTTCAATGAGTCGACGATTTCGCAAGGAATATAGAATCACCCCACAACTGTTGATCAGCTTCTAAATGTTCAACACCGAATTCCTCAACTAACGTTGAAAACATTGGCGCGCTGGCCACATTTCTTTGGACTAACTGAATCTTTTAGGCATACAATTCTATATCCTTACAAAAATCGTCCGCAAAGTTGATGGGCCCAAGTTGTCGAGGAGCAAGAAATCGCAAACGATGATAAATTGATATATTTCGATCAGTATCATACCATTGGCCTCAGTGTCATTGATACTTTGAAATACGCAATTTATTTTTCTGAACCGGCAGCACTTGATCGGGAAAATCGTATATGCAACAATTACTGTCACTCAAAGTATACAGCCAGGTCATTTACGACATTCCCCGAGGATTCCTTACCATCTGCATGACTTCTCACTCCCCGAATGTCGTTATCGTAGTACAATCACCATCCATTGCTGACTAAGCAACCAGCTACCTCGTGGGACCCGCATTACTCAGACGCATATCCATCATTCTCAACAGTTCCTAGAGTTCCCAGTTAGAGCTTAGGGCCACAATTACGTTCTGGATATTGTAGCAGGCTACTTACTTCTACCTATACAGAATTGACCTAGACATACCTATAGAAATGTTCGACATGTACGGCAAGTTATGCCTCATGACACAAACCACTTATTCACAAGTAACTCAGCTTTACACCTCTTTCTCTCTGGTCCCACTCTCTCCAATTAACCTGTTTCCTAACTTTAGATGAGTTGAACAACAATAGTCGCTGATTTCACCTCATTTGGTAGTATTTTGTGAGCCTCCTACAACAGCAACAACAACCACGATATTTTCTTCGTTCCCTCGACCGTCGGTTCTATTTTACCGGAACGACCTGGATTTATATCCGGCCGTGGACTGTCACTCCAGCAGCATTCGCGGTAGATCTATGGGGAATGTTTATGCTGCTACCCCAATATTTTCTTCTTTCCTTCTTCTTCACTTTCGGTGGTTGCAGCATTAAGGAAGTACTGTAGCGGTTGGAGGTGGAAGATCATATTCATCCCTGTCTGGGGTCTGCTACCAACTGTACCCATTATAGCGAGGCTTGCGAATTTTCTACCTCGTTTCCCGTCGAACTATCACTTCAGCAGTATCCCCTAAGGGGAACATTTCGAAATTTCACAACAAGTAGTTGTGGCTTTCCAAATATTATCTGAATCCTTTGTTTTTTTGTCCAATGCTTTCCTCCAACCTGTCTGATGACTCTGAAGTACGTAACTCAGATAATAATTTCCTGAAAACACGACTCTTGCAGTTACGATAAGTTACTTAGCATTTCCTATCTCGCTTCTTGCAGTTCCCTATCGAACTTAGTTTGAAATAGAAAAAAATACAGTTGCAATATTGAATTTCAGAAGCAAAATTCTAAGTGAATACGCTTAGTGATTCGGGGCATACGATACGTATACCAGACCAGAGTATAAGTATGAGAGGTATGGCAATTAAGTTCCGAGTATCTGCCAATAAAACGAAAGCAAATTAAGTTACGAGGTAATCTTTCGAAAATAACGCGTTTCAGCACCATGACTGCAGCTGCCTTGACCTCTTTTATGTGCGTCTATTATGAGTTCTCTTGAGGTGTGACTTCATCCTTAAGGATGAGAAAACGACGCAGAGGATGATATCAGGAATGTAGAGCAGTTGCGATTGAAGTACAGTTTCTTGCCAAAAATTCTTGCACAATCAGCGAAGAATGGGCCGACCCGAGGCTTTGATAAAATATGAAATCGTTATCGGTGAATTCGTACTCGTATAATGGTATTAGGACCAGAATTAGCGTGCCTACAACCGCTAAAGAATACCGGCATAGAACTCCCCAGTCACTGTCTCTCCGCTAGGAGCATATTCACAATGAATGATGCCACATATCTTAGCAAAAATCATCAACCATCAGCAGTGGCTTCAGTAGTGGTTTCGACATTCCCGAGACCGACAGTTTCAAACCGACTCCGAACTGTAGATATTTTTTTATGATGAGCTTTTTCATGGTGTTTTATCGAGATTCGAACCTACGTTCTCTCTGAATACCGACCAATACGGCGGCCGAATGCGAAATAATAAGTACTTGTAGATCGAGAAAACTGATGCGGCTATACCAAATGACGTTGATCAATACGTCATAATTGGGAAGGAACTCTCCGAGCCGTTTGGTACCAAACGGGGTTTCTGGCAAAGTAACTCTGTATCATGCAGTTTCTATAACCAGATGTGCGAGAGGATAGTGCGAGCTGCAGAACTGAACCGAGCTGGCACAATCATTCACAAGAAAGTGCAATTGGCGTATGCCGAAGATATCGACGGCATCGATCTTGACGACGACGCTGTTTGTTCTGCCTTTTTCAATTTGGATAGAGCAAGGTGGCGAGTGGGTCTGGAAGTGACCGAAGGCAAAACGAGGTATCTCCCATCATCCAACAACAAAACAGCGCATTCTCCTCTTGGCTACTCCACCACTGGTAGTTATAAATTTGCAAAAACCGAGTACTTCATCTACTTAGGAACCAGTATAAACAACAATAACAAAGTCAGCCCCCAAATCCAACGGAGAATTTTCTTTGCCGACAAGTGGTCTAAGAACTAAGTAAGCAACTGTGCTAGGCAAAGTATTCTCTCGACAAATAAAAATAACACGTTTTTATATCTCAAATCATCACCATCCTATTGTATGGCGCATAAACTTGAACGATAACAACTACTATTGCGTATGCTCTTTGAATGTTCGAGAGAAATATTTCACGGAGAATTTAAGGCACTTTGCATATTACCGACGGCGAATATCGAAGGCTACGGAACGATGAGCTGTACGAGCTGTACGAAGACATCGGTGTAGTTAGAAAATTTAGATTCAGAGGATGCGCTGGTGGCCAGAGAAAGAGGAAGGCCTCCACTGTGCTGGAAGAGCCAAATGAAGACGGACTTCAACAGGAACCGAAAGAGTATCCTGTTTTTGCAAGCATAACGTTATAATTAATTAAGTGTTGCCAGTTTCGGACCTATGACTAAATTCCCAAAACCTGATTACCCCCCCTCGTAATTACACAATTTTTTCCATCTCAGATAAGCTTTGCATTTACATACTCCCATATTTTTTTATTAATTTCCATTCTCCCCAGGAGTCATTCACACATTCGGCGTTAATAATTACCAAATACCTAGAATGCAGATGGGCTTGTTAGGCTGAATTTAATTGAAATGCTACAGAAAATCTTCATTAACACCACCAGCTGCAAGAACTTACACATACATACATATTTATTTGCATACCCGTGCATAAATATATAGCTCTCTGCGGTGGCTAATGCGGTTGTAATGATGCCTCAACGTAACTGAGCTGCGAATGGGGGGCCAGGAGGTGATTGGCTAATCGCAAATTCTCATCAATCAAAAAACAAAATCAGTATATGCTAGACAAGCCAGCTTTACAGAATAACAGACAAACGGAATGGAAGACAACTTGAGCCTGCAGGCAGGAAATTACGAAGATGTAACCGTATTTTTTATGCCACTGCCAGCTCAGGCGCGCTTACATAGACTTTTTCGCATATTTTCCTATGCGAATTTAGGGTGGAAATGATGCCATTAAATGAAAATGATAACGAAAGCGTTTATGTAAATGAAAAATTGGCGCTGCAAAAAACAAGCAGCAACGCCAGCAAATACAGAGCAACAGTTCCGCCAACAGCTAACATGGCAGATCTGTGAAGCATTAGCGGTTAAATGCTCTGAAGCGTGGCTTGTTTGCGAGTAATGAAGAAATGGAAGGAATCGAGAACATTCAAAGAAATAACAACAACTTTAAGTGCCACTTGCTAAGGCACATACTTGGTGATGTCAGTGATTTTTGCTAAATACGCCAAAAGCAAACAGAGTCATTGTACCTACAGCAGTTGCACATGCAAATACGCACACATTCATACATACATACATATATGAGTACTCCCATTCACGTGTGGTACTCGCAGTTGTATGGCAATAATATTTCCTGTCTCGGTTGCAGTTGGCTTAATTACAATGTGTGGCATTGTCTTGATCCAGGCAAACAATTTATAACCCCATAGATACAGTATCTGGCCATTTAAAAGCTACTTAAATATGAAATGCTAAATAGAAAAACAAATTAGACAGTTCAACAAAAAGAGGAAAACTAAAATGAAAATGAGTGAAAAAAGTAGCGAACTAACACCAAATGTGCGCGTAAATGAATAAGTGGCAACGGAAGAAAATAACAACCTGATGAAATGATAATGCCGTGGATAGATAGATAGATACACATAACTAGTATACTAGTGCTCCTAGAGGGTGCTTTAATAGGGAGGGTAAGAATGAGTTAAAAATATCATGACTTGCATTGGGTCTTCAGAATTCTCTGTAGTTTCGTAACCTTTTAGGGTTGAGTGATGGACTACAGAAATTTAAGATTAAAAAAAAAAATTTTAATTGAACTTTCTATAAACCATTTTTTGCATTAATATTTTTTAAATTTAAATAAATATTTGTGGCCGCCGGATTGGGGCACTACTGAGTGTGTTTGAAATCCACTATGGGCATGAGACACCAAAACTATCCAGAATTTTTTTTCCTAATAGCAGTCACGCCTCCCGTGTAAGCGTGTAAGCGCCAATTTGGTACATATACAAGGTGGCGCAAATTTAACCACTCTTTAGGGAAGTTTATGATTTTTGCATTGAGCGTCGAACATTAATCGTATTTGACAAGCAATGTCACTCACCGTCATCTTAGTCCTATCCGGCCAAGAGAGGATAATTCGCACAAATACCCAAGTCTTAGTATAAGAAATAATTTCCGCCGAAGAGAAGTGTCCGTTAAGAAAGGTTACACTATATTTATTTGAAACGGTTCGTTCGATTGCAAGAAGATTTTAATTTAATAAGAATTTTATAACTAAATCAATACTTTTTCTACCATTAACTACAGTTCCAAAAAAATCCAAATTTTTTTTTTTTAAAGAATGTATTAAATTTTCAGCTACCAGAACCAATTTTTTAATTTTCTTTCGGCATTTCTTAAAATTATGAAAGATTTGAAGGGTTCAAGGGGATCAGTGGTAAGCAATTTTTGTTGGCTTGAAGGAGCATTCCGCATGAGTCGTTGGAGGATATGGTTAACTCTCGAACTCTCTCTCTCCGAAGTATCTGTGCCCTCAAAGCCAATGGTTTTCAGATTATCACTCAAATTCAACCAAACCTAAGCAGGAGAGCCATTAATAATGGGACTCCACATATCGGTGCCGCGGTGAAAATTTTAATATTTGTATCCTATAATCAGGAGAAAAATATCATATGCGTTCAATTATAATAAAAAAAAAATTCTTATAAAACTCACTTTCTGAGTATCAACATAATAAAAAGAGTCCACAGGTGCTCTCCACAGGGGGAGTATTATCTCCACTCCTCTGGTTATTTGTTATTAATAAAATCTTAATGGAGGTGGGGTAAAAGTGGTCGCGTACGCTGATGATGTGGTGTTAATGGCATCAGGACTGTGTCCCAATACGATCAGTGGGATCATTCAAAGGGGGCTAAGTGAGCTTAACTCTTGGGCTACAGGCTGTGGCCTAAGTTTAAACGCGCGTAAACTGGGAAGAAGATGGGGTCTTCAGCCCAAGTATACATTATGGTTGTATAAGGCGGTAATACGACCAATTTTAACGTATGGCTCGACAGTAGGTGCGATCAGACCATGTCCTAGGGAGGCAGTAGACCTACATATCAAAAAGATGGCAACAATGAGTGCATTTAGGTTAAATGAAGCGGGTCGCTGGAGGGAAAAAGCTCATGAACATGCCAGTCTATTACTGCGTCCCGACGGTGACATTCAGTAGAAATTTTGTCAATCTCTTTCCAACTCGGAAATAATGGAATAAGGGATTCTCACTAAACAAGTTCGACACTACAGTCTATACAGATGGCAGTAAAATGGATTGTGGTATATATTCTCACAGACTTAAAATTGAAAGATCTGTGCGTCTCCCTAATGCTTGCATTGTCTTTCAGGCGGGTGTACTGGCAATTGGGGAAGCTTGTAGGCTACTAATCGCAGATCCCCCTTTTAAGGGCAATATCACTATTGCTTCGGATAGACAAGCTGCAATCCAGGCACTGACAACACTGTCAACATTGATAAATATGAAACGACGGGCCGCCTGGAGACTAACGGCAGTCATAACTGGCTTCTGGTCTATCGGAGAACAAGCCGCCAAAATGGGCATCCCTCACAACACATACTGTCACAGTTGTAAACAACCGGAGAAAAAGGAAACAATGTTCCATTTCCTCTGCGAATGCCCTGCCCTATGGAAGGACAGAATGTTAACCTTGGGTAAACCGCTGTTCGAGAGTCTGAAACAGCTGTCTGGCAACAACTAGATGTCAACATCAACAACCTGATAAGGTTCCTGAACTGCACAGACTGGATATAGTAATGCTGTAAATAACCACTTAAGCCAACCAACCACCCAACTTTCTTTTCTGTTAATTTTTCACTCTAAAATAATACTTCTTTGTGAGCTTTCATGTTTTTTTTTATAAGAAAAATATAATTCGTTATTAAATTTTATTTTCGATGTTTATTTATTTATTTGAGCCAACTCCTTTTCTGAGTATTCATTTTTTACTCTAAAATAGTTTTTCTTTGTGAGTTTTTATGTTTTTATCAAAAAAATATAGTGTGATAAATTATTTTATTTTCAAAGCAATTAACTAATTATCGCAATGGAATGCTTAATAATTATTTTTATAAATATCGACATTTTTCGAATCACAAAGGACTCACAAAGACCATTAAAAAATATACAAAACTGCTCGAAGATATTTGAAAAACTCTAATTCTTTTCATTCAAAATTTAAAAACACTTTTTATTTTCGTGCCCTGCTTATTCCTACTATTCCATTCATACTGGCTTGTACGAGCCTTTCAATCAAAAAAAGAATTTCGTTATTAACTCCCACACAGCTTGCTTTATTTCATTTCAATATCCCCTTATTAGAGAACCCTATATGTTAACTAGCATCTGAAGTTATCTGCTAAGAAGAAAATCAGCATGCAAGCTGGCAAAAGCTCCATCCTTACAAACGTATTTGTATACATAAATACATAAATTGCTTAAACCCACTAGGGATAACCTGGCCTATGAGTCCTCTTTCGCAAATGCGAATACGTATACACATATGTGTGCCCTAAGGAATAAAGCGGTTGATTTTGTCTTTGGAAAAACACGTTTCTGCATCAGATATGTTCAGTAAATCGTACGATTTCAAATCTGTGAGAATTTCGGTCTAACAAAGAGCAAATTAGTCAAATATCGAGTGGGGTTTCGACAGCATTTTTCTAGGTGGTGTTATATTATATATTTTTATTTTAAAGAATGCTCCATTTTTTTTTACATAGAAGGCCTAATGCAAATAATAAGAAAAAAGTTTTAAAAAACAATTCGAATTTCGAGCAACTTTTCCTAAAAATTCTAACCAAATGAAGTTTTGAGAAAAATTTTGTTCATTTTTTTTTTTTAATTTTAAAAATTTAAAACTTTCAAAAAAAATTTTTTGTAAATATTGTTAAAAATCACTTCGAATCTCGAGCAACTTTTTCTAAAGATTCTAACCAAATAAAGTTTTAAGAAAAGTTTTTTAACTTTTTTTATTTTTTCCTAAATGTAAAGAGTTATTAAGCTTATAAATTTTACAAAATTTAACAAAAATTATAATTATAAACAATTTTTTTATAAGTTTAATAAACCTTAAAAAAAAAACATAAAGTTAAAAAAAATTTTTAAAAATAAAAAAAATATATAATTATTTACATATGAGTTAAAAAAAAATTTTAAAAAAATTTTAACTCAACATGTTAATAGTCAAAACTTTGAAAATAAAATGTGTAGCTTATAAATAAAACACAATAAACAATAAAATTAAAATTTCAAAAAAAGTTTCAAAAAAAGTTGTACTCTAAAAAAAATTTTTTTTAAATCTAGATTATATAATCAAAACTTTGAAAAATATCTCCATGCTATTATTGTGAGTACCACTATGGATGGAAAAGAGAGAATTAAGAGAATTAGTCATACCGCCGAGGTCGTTACAAGCACCCCAACTCGATACTAGTGAATTGCCCTGCAGGGCACGCATTACTACATCCATAGACACAAAACTGTAGGTCTATCTATGTATATCTATGTAGCCTTGCATTCAAATGGCACGTTCAACACGTTCCTACTTTGCCTAACCGCAGCCGTTGCCCGCAGTAGCTGGCTATAGCATCGGCCGTATTGCTGTTGGTCATTAATTACCAAGCTAATTATAGTCCACACGAACTCATTTACTTTTGCGCATAAAACAGAAATGAAATATAAAACAGCAAATAACATAACGAGCAGCAAATTAACAAACGCATATCTGCATACTCATCTACATATATGCTCGAAAAAAAATAGACATCCAAAGCAGAAATACGCACATTAGCAGTGAATTTTATTAATAGTCTAGTTGGTAGACCATATCCTTTGTTTTTTTTTTCAAATATGACAGCCACAAATTTTTGTTACTGAGCAGAGAAGAGTCCTTGAGCCATGAGTTGTAAATGCTTGAAATGGTTAAAAAAAAAATGTTGTGACTTTGGGATTACGACTTGCTAATTAAAGCAGCCCTGCATCGATTTCATTTAATAGAATTCAAAGTATCGCAGGTTCTACCTTCACTCAGAGATTTATTTAGTACAGACGTAAGCAGGGTGTTATGTAAAGTTATAATATCCAAAGTTTGGAGGACTGTGGGGCGAGAATATTTTTTGTCAAATTCTTTACCTTAAGTTCGCAGCAAGAAGTTTATAGAAGCACGACGAATTACCAAGTTTCAACTACTTTTTGGATTTAATTTTTTATTTTTTTTTATTTTTTTTCTTATAAAACTATAATGGATTCCACAATAAAAATCATATAACTAAAAGCTTCAAAATTTGTGTAGAAGCACAAAAATTTAACAAATTAAAAAAAATTGTTTTGAAAATGTTCCACTTCAAGGTACGCAGTTTTATGAACTATTAAATGTTTGTTCAGAATATTTAGAAAAATGCTGTGTACGCAATTGTATAGCCTATTTAGTTGTAGTATAAATAATGAAGGGTTAAAGTCGCTAGAAAATTACGTTGATTTTTGAAATTTTTTTTTACATGCCATCTTGAGCATTTTCTTGCATTTCTTCCATATAAAGCAAATGATCTGGCATGGCATTTTATACAGCAGAAAATGCTCAGCACCTCAAATGCTCAACCACAGTTACATTGAATGAACTTTAAAACTGCATAAACAGGATTTATAAAAAAATTTAATCTAAAGATGGAAATTTTATAAATGTTTATAAAAACATAACAAAAAAAAATTTTGAAAATATAAAAAAATTCTTTTGAAAATAATTCTTAAAGGCAATGAAAAATTAGAGCCACTTTGCCATCCTGTCAATAGAGTTTACTAACCGAGACCATAAATGGTTTCGCACTCTTTTCATTTTCTCATCAATCCATTTGACTAAAATTAATAATTTTCGAAGCTCCTGCTTTATTTAAATTCCCTTCCAAGGTTCTTGTTTACCTTTCATGGGGAGTAGTTTCCTTGTAGCCAGACGCAAAGTTAGCACACGGCCCTAATCTGGAGGAAAGGTAAATGTAAATTTACTCGTTACATTTCCAAAAATAAAACAAAAAGAATTAATTAACATACAAATATATGGTGGTACGCATATTCTTGATTCCCTAAACTGCGATTTAGTCAAGACTCATGGGCCTTGTTCTCTCATTACTCTTCTCCATTCCAATAACTTTCTGCTTAACAATTCAACTCAACAATTAAATTTATATGCAGCGAAATAAATTTAATGAGTTGGTGAAAAATATTACCTTTTGCGTACAGCCTGCTAATGTTTTATGTATTAGCGCCCACTATTTTGCGAAAGAAGGTTCGTAAGTTTTGCAAATCAGTTGGTGATAATTGCTTGCAAATGCCGAAAAAGAGGAGAGTGAAAATTTTCCAAATACCAAATTTTTTGCGTTCTATTCCCAAGATATTATTGATTAATCTGTAAGCAGCTCATTAACTATAAGTTGTTGTTGTTTCCTTTTTGCGTAAGAGAACACCATAGAAATACATACCTCTCCACCATTTAAGTTTATTTACTCAGACAATTCATGTTGCCACTTTTCAGTTGCTGTTGCTGCCGCGTATTCACTCTCGAACTAATTGCAATGGTATTTGTGCGCAATGGGGCAATGGCAGCCTCATTTAGCTGCTACTGGCATTGAAATTAATCAGCTGCTGCCGCAAATGAGGCGCCCTTTTTATAGAATGAAAGAAAAACAATGCAGCTATAGTGGATACCAACTACCAGCTGCCCTTTTGCGGATGAAAGGTATGCAAGTGAAGGAGTAGCTGTACATGTGAGCGCAGTTACACTTGTGAAATAAAATATGGCATGAAAAAAAATTGGTATGAATTAAAATATGGTACGAGAAGGGAACTTAGTCTGTTCGTATGTTTTCTCTCGCATATTCGTCAGCAGAGGTTTCGGAGAGAAAGACTAGTCCCACAATATCCTTAATTAAGTTTCAAGCTGCTATCAACACCGCACAGAGGATATGTCTTTGTACCACAAAGTTCGAATAAATCTTGCAGGACAGTAAAAGAACTCTGAGCAATAACACTTTTCTTTCGTTTGATATCCACCTGAAAACATTTAAAATTAGGACCGTTTCTTACACAATTAGTACTTTGAAATATTAAAGTACTCCAAGTACTGAGAAACTGAGTTGGCTGCAATCCTTTATATAAATATATATAAATATATATATATATATATATATATAAATCTATAAATTCTCGATTTCTCCTGGATAACTATTACACTGAAATTAATGATTATCCAAATAAAGCACAATTTTTTTTTTCGAAATATAAAATATTTAAATTTTTTACAAAAGTTAAAAATATTAATAACAGCTATAAATTTTAAAAGTTAAAAATTTTTTTATAATTTTCTAATTTAATTATAGTTGTAATTCAATAATTATCCACATAAATCAGAATTTTTTTTTTCAAAAATTTTATAAATTAATAAAATGTTTTTTTATTTTTTTTTTATTTTTTTTTGTCACACAGTGTATATTATGATGATTATCTAAATGAACAAAAAGTATAAAAAAGGTTTTTAATTTTTTTTATGCATTTCTTTAATAATTTTTGCTTTTTTCACATGGCGAAATTAATAATATTCAAATAATCAAACAAAAAAAGTTTTTAACTTTTTTACATTTTTTTTTCAAATTATATAAATTGCAAAAAATTAAAAAAATTTTAAATAATATTTAAAAATTAAATTTTATATATTAATTTTGAAAAAAAAATTAAATTTTAAGTTTTAATTAAAAAAAATTTTTTTAGATGCTCATTTCAATAATCAATAATTGATTTCATAATTTTTTTAATATCATATCATAAATGGTCAAAAGAAAGTTTTTCTTTTAATTTTCTTCAACTTATCTAAATTGCACTATGGCAAAAACTAAATAAAAAAAAAAAAATTTGAAAAAAAATTTTTTTAGTTGCTCATTTAAATAACCAATCCATGACTTTATATAGTAGTTCATAATTTTTTGTTATACGGGGAAATGAATGATTCTTTCAATGACCAAAAAAAGGTTTTTTACTTTTCCCAAATTTTCTAAATTTCACTGTGACAAACAAATTAAAAAAAATCAAAAAAAAATGTATATTAATAATAAAAAATTAGTTGCTTATTTCTATAATCAATAATTGATTTTATATACTTGTTTAATACTATATCATAAATGGACAAAACAAGTTTTTTTTAATTTTTTCAAATTATCTAAATTGCACTGTGACAAAAAAATGAATCATTTAAATAATCAATAATTGATTCTATATATATTTTTTTAATATCATAATTTGTCATACGGGGAAATGAATGAACCAAAAAAAAAACATTTCTTTTTTAGCTTTTCTTAAATTATCTAAATTTCACTGTGATAAACAATTTATAAAAAAAATTAAAAACAAATTAATATTAATTAAAAAAAAAAAAAAAAATTTTAGTTGCTCATTTAAATAATCAATAATTGATTTTATAATTTTTTTTAATATGATATCATAAATGGACAAAAAATAATTTTTTTTTTTATTTTTTTTCAAATTATCTAAATTGCACTGTGACAAAAAAATTAATTTTGAAAAAAAAATTGTTTTTAGTTGCTCATTTAAATAATCAAAATTTTTTAGTTGCTCATTCAAATAACCAATAATGGATTCTATAATTTTTTTAATTTTTTGTCATTTGTCAGGAAATTACTGATTATCTGAATGAACAAAACAAAATTATTTTTTCAATTTTTTTCAAATTAGGTAAATTTCACTGTGACAAAAGATATATAAAAAATTACAAAAACAAATTGTTTAATAAAAAACAAATTCTATTTATTTAAAAAAAAAATTTAGTTGCTCATTTATTTAAATACAGTGTAACTTGTTTATTTCAATAAGTGTAAATTTATTTAAATAAGTGTCACCTTATGGGAGGTGTCCTTTAAGAGAGAGCACACTGTAATATATGTGTTTTATAATTTTTTTTAAGTTCATAATTCATTCATTCATTTTTTGTCATACTGGGAATTTTATGATTATCTGAACGAACAAAAGTTTGTTTTCAGTTTTTTTAAATTATCTAGATTCCAATGTAAGAAAAAAATTATAAAAAATAAAAAAATTTGTTATATATATTTTTTAATTTCATAATTTTTTTTTTTAATTTTTTGTAAGTTTTTTCAAATTTTTCTTTTATAATTTAAAAACTTTTTTGTTATAACATATTTTGTTTAATTGTTTTTGAAATTTTTTTTATAACTTTTTAAATATTAAAAAACTTTTTTTTTTTTTAATTTCGCCTTTATAATTTTTTTCAACATTAAATTTTTTTTAAATTTTTCTAATCACATTTCTATTCATAGACTGTCCTGATTTCACCACATTATTATGCTTTCCCACTTCTCACTACTGTACGCACTCAAATTTGTATATTCACGTAAGCATATCTATGTTTTGTGCAAATTTATTTGATGCGCTGCCTTGCAGGCAAGCGATTTGTATGCTTGTGTGCGCCTAGAATGTATTTAAATATATTTATGTGAGCATAACGTGCACCTGTATATATACATATGTACGTATGCGTAGTGAGCGTACTGTCTAACGCAGCACAGCAATGCTGGGTGGGTAATCAGCGCCTCTGGCATTTTAAACGCGAAAGCGCCAAATGCCAAACCTCCATTGCAGCTACTACAGCGACTTCGTTTGTTGCATCATTACATTTCTTGTTTTCTATTTCTCAATTCTGCCTTTACAAGCCACTAAGCCAAGGCGCTGCTGTTGCTGCTATTGCCAATGGCGGCGGGTGGACGGGCATTTATTTACTTTTGAAACGCATATGTTGCGCTGGCTGTGATGCCACAAAGGCAGGTCTTGCTGCAACATGCGCTGTCATGTATGCCTTCCTACGTATATATGTAAATAAAGCGATACTTTTCTGCATCCATATGTATGGCAGCGTGTGTGTGTGTGTGCCTCTTGTGTGTTCAAATAAGTGCGCGTGCGTGCGCTCATGTACTTTACAAGCAGCTAACAACTCCACCTGCAAATTACAAAATTACCAACTGATAATTTTTACCTTAGTTCACCTATAGTAGGCAAAAGGTGATCATACGCACACACACGGACACATATATAGAGGCCTTGCAAAAATCGCACTACATCTGCTTGCAACATACGCTTGCGCTAGGTTGTAGTTAACAAGTTGCACGTTTGCTGCGATTTGCGGCCGAGTGAGGAGGGCTTTGCTTTTAATTTGTTATACGGAAAAGTAGAAAAAAAAACCCCGAATCAACAACAACAAGACCAGTGAAACTGTGGTATCTGTGGCATGTACGCAAGTGTATTAACAAGTAGCTTCTCTATTTTGCCGACAACGACGACAATGTGCCCCATAAGCCCTCCGAGCCTTGCGCCTTTGCCCGCTTAACTTGGCTTCGCTTGCCTTTGCTTGGCTCTGACTTGACCGCCAACACTTATTACCGACTCCTTTCGCTGCTGTTGTGCGCTCTAGTAGTATTGTTGTTGTTGTTGCTGCTGTGATTCACTGTCTCAGCTTAATTGCTTATGGACCAGTTTACTTAGTGCCAAGCGCACTTTTCGCATGCAACAAAAATGGCAAAGACAACAAAATAAAATAAATAAACGCATTAAGACAAGAGGCAAGAACGCCTAATTTGTTGCTGCACTCGTAGTCATTGCGGAGCGTCTAGTAACATGCGCCACTAGCGCACACTCACACGCAATTTATTGTGTATTTCCAACACTGCAAAGGTACTCACACAATGGCAGCAACCATTGCCGCACTACCTCCGAGCTTTACTCTCCCCTTGTCGGGTTTACGCCGGCCGCACGTTGTTGTTCATTTTATAATTAATTAATTTTTCAAGCGTGTTGATGTTTTATGCCGTCAGATTTTCTGCAGCTTATACGCGTACTTATGCTGCGTCTTCTTCCTACTCTTCTTCTTCTGCTTCTTCTTCTTCATAGTCGTCGTTGTCGTCGCCGTGTTCGCTCTCTTGTTCTTTACTCGATCTTGTTAACAAGTTGATTAGTGTTTCGCTCTGACTTGCCACTGTGTCCGCCTTTACTGTGATAGCTAACCGTGGGGCGTATAGGAAGGAAGCGAAGAGCAAGCAGTCAGCACTCAGCACAGCTCTTCTTCTGCGAAATTTACTTTGAAATTAGCTTAAGCCTATAATTTTGGATGTTTCACCCAAGCCAGGGGGTTTGTGTAAAAAATATTGGGAGCTACTTTTTCCTGACATGACTGTATGTCGCAGTACGTTTCCTTGGAGAGGGTTTGCTGGTGGTCGATCTCCCCATCAAAACATGCAAAGCGCCAGTTGCCTTTGAGATTTTATTCAAGTGCCCAAATGCAGGCCCAAAAGGGTTTTAAATAAAATTTTTATGGTAGAATATTCTGTATTCAAAAATCTGCTGGCTGTTAATATTGAAAAATTCTACTTGATAAATATTTTCATTCCAAAATGATGTATTTTCAAAATTCAGTACCACAAAACTCTGTATCGAAAATTTTAAGAGCCATAATGAAAAAAAAGCTCCAAGCCAAATAGCGGCCACGAAATAATCTGATTAAGCAGAACAGAGCAATCAGTTCCATTTCTTGCTTCTTTTAACAAAAAAAATTTTAATTTTTAATTATAATTATAATTATTATAATTGCTCCCGGACTAGCTCCATAAGCCCCTACCAGCATGTATACTCATTGCAAAATGCTGCTCCTGTTGGTTGTTTTAGTTAATCCTTTTAATCAATTACACCAGTTTGGGCATACGAGCTATCGCGTTGCCTTCTTTCATAACTTATTTCGCTAGCAAATTTGTTGGTAAGGCTTTAAAATGCAATTAAATATTTGTCTATTTATTTGACGAGGAGAAATAAGAACCAGTTCCCATTGTGGTGATTTAATTACTTTCTTTACAAGTGGGGAATTAAATGCTTAGCATTTGGTGGAAGTAAACTAGCAGGAGCTTATTCCAATTTTTTCATATTACATCAACTATTTTCTATCTAATTCTGGTACATGATTTTTATCTTTTGATGAAAAGTTATTTTTTACGAGTCTGAGAGCCCATGGCGAAAAAAGTAACTACTGGCATTGAACAAACAGTTAACGAAGTCAAGACTCTCAGATAATTCTTGCCAGTTATAATAACGAAGTGTAACAGAAATAGGAAGACTTCCTTTACTATGATCAATGCCAGTAACAACGTCAGGCTGGAAATCTAGTGGATTTGTCACACAGCCAACATTTTTATTTCGAGCTGAATATGTGAAAGACAAATAGATAAACGTTTACATTTTTTTTGAAATTAAAACTCACACGCAGAATCTTGCAGCAGGTTTATGAAAAAAAAATAGTGACTGTAAAATACTAGGAGAGTTGAGTTGAATACAAAGGCTTCAACTCTGAATAATTAAAACAATTGGCTGGTTGCTAATCGGACTTCTTAACAGAGAATCACTTTAAGGTTTCACCCAAACAAATTTCAAATGGAAGTATTTATGCACTGATGGCGAAGTCCCAAAAGGATTTGTCTACATCCCATCGACATATTATTCAAGTACATCAATTGTTTAGTCCAGAAAATAATTAATTTTTTCTAAATATTATATACAATGGCGACAAAACTGGCTAAATGTTTGCCACGATTATATTATCACAATTGCCACATTAATTTTTCACAACAATGCTATCAAATTTTCAGGTTAAATGCTTCATTTATTAAGAAATGTATTAATACAAGTTCACAGAATATTTAAAAATAAAAAAGGTATTTTTTGTTCTGATTGTTTTTCTGTTGTTAAAATTTACTATTTCTTGGCTCGTGATAAGCAACAACCAATTAAAAAATTCGTCAAATTTGCTGTTTTGTCAGAGATTCGCGAGTAATGTAGCTATTATTGACTAATTAAATAGCTAAAAAACCAAAAATAAGCCGCACAAAAGATGAATACGCCTATCGGTGAGTGGACAGCACACATGGCGCTGAAAAAAATTGGCCACAAAAGACAGCATTATCTGACAAAAACCTGAAATCGAGGTTATGATTCTATCATACAAATACTGGAGTGCTGATGATTGAAAAAGGGTGATATGGTTTGATGATACCCATATTAACGGTTTCCAGTTGGATGGAAAACAGTATTACCGTCACCCATTGCATGAGCAAGCTGCAAAAGCATCAAGTAAAACAAACGATGAAATATGGCGCTGGTAGCCTTATGATGTGATCTGCTTCCCTTGGTGAAATTTTGGTTCATTAATACGAATATTAGGATAAGTGAAAAAAGAAGACTATTTGAATATCTCACAAACAAACTTACCAGATTTTGTTGACCTAAGCGTACATCCAACTTATATTCCAGCAAGAGGGCGACCCGAAACATACTACGAAAATTGTTCTAGAGTGGATAAAAAATTTGGACTTCCAGCTTTTGGAATGGCCAGCACAAAGTCCTGATTTAAATCCGGTTAAAACTGTATGGGCTATTCTACAGAAATGACTAGAATTTTATAAAATGGTGACAACGAACACCGAAGCACTATGATTAAGAGTTCAAAAGAGCTGATCATCGAGACTCAACTGTTCAAAAATTGGTCGAGAGCAATGCGTTGGCGTCTTTAAGGCTTAACGTCTGTGGACAATATTAAGTTTTAGGTAATAAAAGCTAACACTGAACAAAATTAGCTAAATAGATTTTTTAAACTTGATTTAACACGTTTTATTTTTTAATAAATGATGGATTTAACCTGAAAATTGATAGCCTTATTTTGGAAAATTGCTCTACAGGAATCAAAACTGCATGAATGTGGAAAACATCTGCTCGTTCGAACAAAAACTAACTCATATCTTTAGAGATATATAGAAAAAATTCGACAGATATTTTTTGTAAATCATCGTAATCCCCCAGCTTCTGCTGAAAGGGATCTTTTAGACCATTTTTTACAAAAAGTTGTACAAAAGTTAATTAAAAGGTCTCTTGGTGGGTTCAAATCTTCTGTGCAAAGTCTAATTAGAATCTTTACTAGGAGCCACCAAAGATAAAAAGCTCTAAAGTTCCTGTTTCACAGTGTAAGCAGTTAGAGCGCAGAATGGCCATTATTTTTATCTGCACTTAGTTTTATATACACTTTTTTCAAACTATTTTAATTTAATTTATTATTTCGCTGTATCCGATAATTCTTCATTATATACTACTGTGGGCAAAAAGTAAGGTGAATTTATTTGGGATTAAAATTTCGCTCTAGTTATTTTTTTCACGAGTTGGCAGCACTGTTAATAACATCTGGGCCAACTTTCATGTGAATGTCATTATCAGTAATATATTTACGCTTGTGTTTACCAAACGACCAAAGAGTGCATTTTTTGATTTTTACAATGTCTGATTTGATTGAGCAGAGAAGTGCCATCAAATTTTGTTTGCGGAATGAAATTTCGGCTGCGGAAACGTTTAGCATGTTGCAGAAGGCATTTGGTGATTCGACCATGTCGCAGAAAAATGTTTATAAGTGGTACAAAGACTTCAAAAAGGGTCGAGGACGTGTTGATGACTTGGAGCGCTCCGGACGACCATCGACGTCAACAGATGACTAACACGTCAATAAAGTGAAGGAGTTAGTGCTCAAAAATCGTCGGTTGACTGTTAAAGACCTTACTGATATGATCGGAATATCAGAAGGATCTGTGAAAACCATTTTGAAAGACCATTTGGGCCTACGAAAAGTCAAATCTCGTTTGGTACCGAAAACTCTCAATTTCTTGGAAAAAAGTCGTCGCATTGATGTGTGTGAAACAATGCTTTCAGACTATCAGGGCATGCATTTGAGCATCATTACGGGAGATGAGACTTGGATTTATGCTTACGACCCTGAAATAACCGACCAATCAAGAGAATATCGTGCTAAAGGCGAGGCCAGACCAAAAAGAGCACGTCAAAGTCGTTCAAAAATAAAGGCCATGATGACAGTTTTTTTCGATTTTCGTGGTGTGGTGCACTATGAATTCCTTCCACCTGGCCAAACTGTTAATAAGGAATATTATTTGAGCGTTATGCGTCGTTTACGTGAAGCAATTCGTCTAAAAAGACCAGAATTATGGGCCAACAACTCTTGGTTTTTGCATCACGATAATGCACCGTCTCACACTGCACTCCAATTCCACGCATATCGTTCCACAACCACCGTATTCGCCTGATTTGGCACCGTGTGACTTCTGGCTATTCCCAAAACTCAAGAGACCACTCCGGGGAACGCGTTTCGAGTCGATTGAGGAGATAAAAGCTGAATCGAAGAAGATGCTGATGGCTATACCGGAAATGGACTATTTGGCATGTTTCGGAGATTGGAACAATCGTTGGCATAAGTGTTTCATCGAGAGGGGATTATTTTGAAGACGATGAAATTGATTTACAAGAATAAATAAAGATTTTTCATTTTACAACCAAATTCACCTTACTTTTTGCCCACAGTAGTATACCAATAACTATTTAATAGACGATTTCATCCTTTATTGAGTGTTTGGCCGAGCTCCTCCTTCAACTTATGGGATGCATATTGATGTTGTTTCAAAAATGGTGGTATTATGTTTCAACCGAATGCATTTTTTATGGCGAAGTTCACTCCGTGTCATTGTCTTTCCTATCACTTGGAGCTTAATCCATGCAAAGGGTTCCGAATCTAGTAGTCAAGCACAAACGCATTCGGCTACGGCAGCCGATCAGCTGCCTTTGTCTGTTTTACATTTGATAGATTAAAAACTCGAATATTTGCTTTAAAAATTCTAAAAATTTTTTGAGTGTGAGCACAGCGAAATTCGTTAAAGGATTATTGCTTCAATTCATTGTCGTACTATTTGGTGGTAGCAGAGAAAAAATTTAATTTGAAAAAACCGAAAATCAGAGATTTAGAAGGGGATTAGGTTTATGAGATCATTTAGTGTTTCTAAATAAAAAATCCAGTCGATGTTCATTTCTGAAGTCAACCAAAACTGATTAGATGGCTAAGATTTTATCAATAAGAAATGTGGAAGTTTGAACCTTTAGCTCAGTTAATGATATTTCAATATTAGGAACAAAAATACTTAAGACCAAAATCTTAATAAAATTGTGTATTGCACTATTCCCCAAAGTCATCGTGAACCCGGCTGTTTGTGTTAACTGAAATAACAAAAGACAAAAAAATAACTGAACGGCTGTGGCTTTTAAATGAAATAGAATAATTCAAATATTTGGAAATTAGTTTCATATATTTTTTTAAAATTATTTTGTTAGGAAGAAATGGCTGGCAATTTTGGTCAATGAATGACTGTATAGTATTGTATTATAACTATACTATACTGCACTGTATTATACTAGTGCATTAATTTTAAGTTTCAAGAAAATCGCGTTTAAAAGTTCAAACTCAAATTTCACTCTCAGTAAAACGCATCCAATATGTGATATTTAATTGCTGCATCTTTCCAACTACATCGAATATCACGAAAATCATTTTAATCGCATATTATATAAAAATAATTTTTATTTAATTGTATATTATAAAAAAATCAGTTTATGCAAAAAGTTCAACTTTTCAGCAGTACAGATTGACGCCCTTATGAAATTATAAAATATCATAGCTGCATAGAGTGAATCAAGTTCTCATCATAAGTCTTTTGTTATAGAGAGTTTCAATTTGTTTGATTTGTCACCTGAGCGGCAAACCATGTCGTAACTGGAATAAATATAGCAACTTTTTTTATTATCGGTTTCAAAAAAAATGGTTTTTTCAGAAATAACTTGGTTAGTATTCGAATCGACCTCTAGCCCGCTTTTTGTACATCATAGTTCTTTACTTAAATACACCGGCCTTTCACAAGATGCATTTTTCCAAAATTTCAATAGTACATTTTAATGAATTTACACACAAACAAACAGATTCACCTTTCTTCACCATCTCACCATCTTCGAAAGTGTGAATGTATTTATGCACTCAAATACTTACATGCTCACTTGAATATTCCTTTGACTGCTGTCCTCTCAGCCTGTCATCACCTGGCGGATGATGCATGAGCACCGATCAATATATTAACTACCGCACATACGTCACCTTCAAAGTGACTACAACAAATATGAACACGAAAGAAGTAACATATTTAAATTTTTGTCATTTTACGTCGACAGGATAGTCTTCGCATGCAATGTAACGAATGGCGCTGATTTTTATGCAAAACCCTTTCATAGCAAGCATTTGTGAAAAACGCATATCTGTGTATAGTACTCGTATGTAAGTAAATACCCAGTAAGCAAAAACTATTGAGTATGCAAAAAATCAATATAATTTCGTTCATTTTTGATTTTCTTGGGATCATTTTTTAATTTTAATGCTTTTTCATAATCGAAAATCAAAGAGTGCATTACTCTACGATATTGTGACTTACGGAAAGGCGAATCTTCCAGCGCAAATTCTTTCCAAGATGAAGCACTTAATATTACATAATAAGCCGGTCTTAAGAACTTCCTTCATCCATCAACATTAAAGCGATAGCCGACGACTCATCTAAGTTTTCGACACGCCTCAAGATTCTTCAAGATTTATAAATGTATAAGTAATTGGCGCGTACACTACTACTAGACGTTTGGCCGAGCTGCTCCTCCTATTTGTGGCATGCGTCTTAATGTTGTTTCACAAACGGAGGATCCTACAGTATGAAGCCAACTCCGAACGGCAGATATTTTTTTATGAGGAGCTTTTTCATGGCAGAAATATACTTGGAGGTTTTCCCCTGAAGTGGTAGCAGAGGTAGAGGTTTCACGTTTGAGATTTCAAGTGGAGAAGAACTGGACTTCACTTGGTGTGTCCGGCTGTTGCCGGTTATCAAGAGAAAGAAACGACTGGCGCGCTTTGTTAAAGTCGACCAAAATAGTAGTCTAAAGGGTTATAATGCCAATCAAGAAGAAGATAATCTCTAATCCACAATTTAAACCTGTTGAAGACTTTCTGGAAATATATTCGCCTTACAATGCGAATCATCTGTGAAAAATTTCAGTGAACTCTGATTTCAAATGTTAGCTTCCTACATCTTCGCTTGAAGAGATGTGATTGAGGAAGCATCTATTTGTAGGTGGCGTATCAGTTACAAAACCTTAGTTTTACTGCCTTAAATTCCAGTTCAATGAAAAGGACCATAATGCTCTAAAGGGTGGTTAAGTTTTAAGGACCGGTGATGATTTTGAATAAAAACAATTTTTTTTCTAAATTATTGTCATTTCTCTTTATTATGATAATACTGGTATG
Source organism: Anastrepha fraterculus (assembly GCA_037575425.1). Lineage (NCBI taxonomy): Eukaryota > Metazoa > Arthropoda > Insecta > Diptera > Tephritidae > Anastrepha > Anastrepha fraterculus. The sequence goes on along the minus strand of JAYXIM010012656.1, from coordinate 2,471 downwards.
GCTCAATTACGTATAGAACAAAATATCGGCCAAATAGCCGCCGCGGCACACCTCCAAAGACCACCAAATGCAAATAGTTCCTTATCTAAAGGGTGGTTAAGTTTTAAGGGCCAGTGTTGATTTTGAATAATACCTATAGAATTTTTTTTTAATTATTGTCATTTCTCTTTATTATGATAATACTGGTATGGCTCAATTACGCATAGAACAAAATATCGGCTAAATGGCTGCCGCAGCCTCTGTGGCACACCTCCATCCGATGGTCCATTTTCGATTGCCGTTAATGTGCCGAATTATCTCATCCTTTAGCTCTTGAATTGTTGCTCGACGTACACCTTTTCTTTCAAATAACTCCAAAGAAAGAAGTCCAACAGTGTCGTTGACGTTTACGTGTGGTTCACATTCAGCATCGGCCCTTGAAATTTAACCACCCTTTATTAAATCCGATATGAAATTTTAATTAACAAAATTAGTGGCAATCATTTTATGTTTATAACGAAAACGAAAAAAATATTTAAAACTTTTTACTGCTGGTTCTTCTTCGTGAATACATTTCTGAACATTCAGAAATTTTTCTTAACAAAAACTATAGCATTCTTACACTTCCTGCTTACTGGGTATCTGCATGCGAGTAAGTATGCGCATATGCTTACATAAAATCCTGAATAAAAGCGCGCCAGTGAATTTATTTGCTTTTAAGCCGTCTGCTTCTGCGCATGCGTGCCGTGATTGTCATTTAACAAGTTGTTAATTTTATTCAAGGGCACATTTTTTCACACCATCAACGCAAATTCAATCAAGGCTAGGAGTGAAAACGACAACAAAAACAACAACTATGCTAAACCACATTAAACAACAGCAAACATACTAAAACATAGGAACATCCATTAACATGCAGGCATAAGAATGTGTAAGGTGAAAAATGACTCAGCTTTGCGCGCTCAACTGAATGGCAATGCATTTGGTGAACGTTAACGCCGCAAGGAAAAAACAGCTAACAGACAAAAGGAAGCAGCAGCAGCAGCAATCAATTCATCTTCCTTACGCCAAAATGTTTGCAGCGCAGGCGAAATGAAACTGCGGCATAGGCGACAGTAGGAATAGCAGGAATGATATGTCACATAGTAACGAAAGTTGCTTTCTTAAGTTTATTTCTTCTTTCTTTCATTCCATTTCTTCACGCATCACTGGTACTTGCATTTTTTTCTTGAATTCAGAATAGTCGTAGTATCATTTGAAGAACCAAAGTATGTAACTTTCGATGTAACCATGAAAATGGAAAAGCTCTGCCATAGGGATTTAGAGAGACACGGAACTCTTTGTCACCATCACGCAAAGATTTCCAGCAACCATTTTGGGGCCACCCCAAGGGTCCACTTATCGAACATTTTCAGACATAGGCAAAGCTTGCAGCACAAATTTGGCATTCAAAGTAAATAATTGTAGACTGGCTATCAATAAATATGAAAACACTTTTATATGAAATTTCGGTTCTTAGCTGGTCTGCTGCCCCTGATGAAATTTCTACCTCGAAGAGGATACTGTGAAGTTATACTGTTGTGGTTATCGTTGTAGGAGTATGCAGCTCTGCCAATAAGTTATAGTCATCGATCGTCTTCGTCTAACTCATTTAATAGTAGGCTCAGGAAACATGCTATTGGGGCAGGCTGGGTGCAGAAGGAGATTAGGATTGTGTAAGGTGAGTGGATTTGAAAGGGCATGTGAATGGTTGGTTAGTGTCGTGCAGGCCACCTTCATCGGAATATCTCGGGCTTTTTCTGACCCACAGCTGCCACCTCAGTAAACTAGCTGATCGCTAAAGTATACTAACATCGTACCGAGAATTGCATTGATGAGAAGATATCACAATTGGCCTCGTCTTCAAGTCGAAAGTTAGCTGTGTAGAAGACGCCTCCCAAATGGCGGAGAGTGATAACTGTACTTTCAAGATTGCTTGAAACTCTTGTATTCCGATATCAGAGCAAAACTATCAGAAAAACTCTAAATGTTTATTTTTAGGGGGTACGTTTGCTCAATGAATTCATACCCCAGCTGGAATGTGGCTCTTAAACGAAGGGGAGTATAAGCTCTCATCTGAAGACTCGTGGGCGTACAATCAAAAAATTATTTTATAAACATAAAACCGGAAATAAATACATTATATTTTTTGCGGCCACCGCAGCCGGATGTGTTAGTGCGTGCCTACCATCCGGAAGTGCGCCAGTTCAAGTCTGCATGCATGAAACACCAAATAATATAAAAAGTTGTTTCTAATAGCGGTCGCCCCTCGGCAGCCAATGGCAAACCTTCGAGTCTATTTCTGCCATGAAAAAGCTACTCATAAAAATATCTGGCGTTCGGAGACTGCATAAAACTGTAGGTAGAGGTTTAAGAAGAGGAGCTCGACCAAACACCCAAAAAGGGTGTAACGCCAACTTTTTATTTTATTTTCAACACACAACCGAAAATAT